>JANHGO010007878.1:0-50172 GCA_024606505.1 Aquila spilogaster | reverse complement strand
GCTCTGTGCTTGGCTTGGAGACGGAGCAGGCTAAGGCTGCCCATGAAGCTGCGTGGATGCCACAAAGCACGTAGGTACAAGGTCTTCCCACTGCAATGTGAAGAAGTCAGAAAGGGCTCTGGGGTCATGCAGGATTGGGAGGGTCTGACATGGGAAGTGCGGTTGCTCTTATCTGGCAGACCATGAAAGGCGACTTTCACTAGATCCCTTGTCCTGTGCCCATGAGACTTGATAGGAAAATGCTACATTTGAAAATGCTCTGTTTCATGCTGTGGGCAAAATTATCCTTTGGGAAAAGTTGCACTGACTGGTACTGCTTAATTAACATAGTTATTTTTATCATTTCATTAACTCATGATATTTATTTGCAGTACACTGAATCATCTAGTGGTGGTGGTTTTTTCACCTGTAGCATTAACCAGTACAGGAAGGTGTCTCAACCGCCCCGCCTGTGCCCAGCAATGTCAGCAGCCTCTAAGCTGCTTTGCTAGACACGTCTGTGCAGACACATTTTGAAGACCACCAAACTTAAGGAACCCTTATTTCCATTAGCAATGTATTCCAGCGTTTCATCACCGAGAACAGTTTTCCTGTTGCCCAACGTGAATTGCTATTGTTGCAGTTCAGCCTCCTAGACCTTTTTGCCTCATCCGCCAGGATGAGAAGAAAAGTTTGCTGTTGTCCTTCTTACATACCTGAAGACAGTTATTATATCTCCCTTCCGTTTTCTCTTATTGAGGCAACTATGACAATAGCAATGTTCTTTGAAGTTTGTAATCAATAGAGACAGAAAGAGAAATCAATCAGATTGACTTCTTGAGGGAAATGAATTCTTTGGCCTACTTTGGAAGAATGAGATTTCCTGACTGTCCAGAGTGGTGTTGCTAGGGGGACAAGGAGGTGGAAATAGTTCTGAGCTGAGAAAATTAGGAGGGAAGTGAACACTGGTGTGAGGTATCTATCTACCTGTGAACATTTTTACGATATTTATCTATGGCAACTGAACAAACAATTTGCAAAGGTACTTAGCCATTAAGTTTGGAAAAAAAAAGACAAATCCAACCCAAAAAGAACTTAAAAGTGCTCTATTATTTTTTAAAGTCCTTCTCCATGTGCTTTTATCAGGGGAATGTAGTGTAGAGCCATGAGTCTTGCTCATGAGTGAGGGACAGATATGGCAATGGCATGTTTTAAAAGATCTGCTTCCCTTGAATAAAGCCAGCAAAGCAAACTAAGTGTCACCAAGATCAAGTGTTTGGTGGACTCCAGGCACTCCAGGCACGTCTCATACACTGTGTCCTACCAGCACTGGGTCTTCCATGGTCACCTTGAGATTTTGGAGACAATTTTACAGGAGGAACAAAGAAAAAGCAGAACAATGCAATTATCAAGTAGTTTTCACACTCAATTATCAACCACTTCACACACTCATCATTTCATACTTAAAATAAAAACTTAAATGGAATAGGGTGAGACAGTGACAAAAGCCACAGCAATAAATGCCAGGAAGTGCTACAGTATAATTAGAGTTAAGTTGTGTTTTATCCAGTAGCATTATTATAATACCATTAATCGATAAAATGGTGAGAGATTTTATAAGAATTAAAGCTTCAAAGTCTCACTTCAGTATTGGTTTTGTTTTTCAAGTCAGTCATTGACAAAGATGGCATATGCTGCCATGCTAATCAATTCATAATTCCATGCAACTAACACCAAATAAATTAAAATATGATTAATTGAATTATGTTAATACTAACATAGAAGTATTCACTCCTATTAACTTGAAGTAGGGTATAATCAAGTAATTAAAAAATAGCCTCCAGATATTACAAGACTGTTAAAGAATACAAAGACAGTAAAATTCTGGGGACTGGATGATGACTGTACAGCTCAAAGTGCAACAGATCTATTAACAAAACAACCAGCTTTTCAACTTACTGTTGGCTGTAACCAATGTGCTTCTCAACTGCAATGCAAGATAAGAACACGACAGTTATTAATTTCAATGACTCATTAAGTAATACAGAACAAGTACGTATAGCTTTATCTCATCTCTATAGCCACCATAATCAATGTTCCCACAACTTGAAGGAACACTGTGTTGTCACTGACTGTCAAAATAAGCTACAGCTGAAAACTGGCTAGGTTTCTGATTAAAATAATCTGCCAAACTGAAGGGAATTAACCCCACAGGGAAAATGATGCTGTCACTTCAGTGGGTAAAAATGGCTTATTATGTGCAATTCTCTGGTCAGTGCTTAGACTGTATTCTGCAGAGCAGTGCAAGAAGAAGGTTCACAGCCTGTCACCTTCCTGATGCTTTGAGGCATTGCAGGGCATGTGATTTTGTTTGCTTTTCCATACACCCACACAAATAATCTGAGGAATACACACTGGATCTGTTTCAAAATTACTTTCACTGGGTGCTATAATGTTGCTTTCATTGGTTTCACTGAAAAATATGAATACCCCATACTGCAACAAATTCTGTTTATGAAGCTTATGGCCCACTGAAGCAATATGTTAGCATGATTTGTCACAACAATAACATAATTTGCCTGTTTTAGCAAGGAAAACAGTCCTCTGGCAACACTCAAAATATTTTATTTTCTCTATGACAACTAAGACTACAACGAAGAAGAAATATATCCCTATAGCTAGGGCTCTAGCCGCAGATTTGTGCTCTGTTTCACCTTTGACAAGTTCTTCTTTAATCTTGCTATGTCTGTAAAATTGTGGTAATGCTACTTTCTACCACTCTGTCTCATGTGTTTGGACTGTAGCTCTTCAAGGCAAGAGCTCTCTCTTTTTATGTGCAGTACTGCCAACTTAAGATGTTTTTCACATGTCTCGTGATATTTGATGTTTTCCCCAGCTCTTGTCATTACGTGAGAATCTCAGTGTTCATTTAAAAAGTTCCAATCCTAATGGCTATAGATAAAAGCTTAAATATGTGTCACACATATACTACAAGCCTCAAAGAGCAGAAAAAAAGGGATAGTAAATAACAGCAACCCTATGTTTTCATAGCTGCTTGTAGATCAGTGTTGGTCTGTCTGTTTTCAGCAGATTATTTGTGAGCCCCCAGTTTTGGAGTTCCCTTCTCGATAGGTAGAGCATGGAAACCAAGGGTGGTCACACCTTCGGAGACTGATTCAGCCATAAAAGGAAGTGCCCATACTGAAAATACCAGGATCTTGGTCCTACCTTTGGACTTGTGAGCATGGATCCCTTGTAGGGTTGAGGCTGCTGGAGCTAGTTTGTCCCCGTGAACTCCAATTTGTTCACAGTAGTGGCTTCCTTTTCCATACCTGTGACAAAAGCATGTACATGTATGTACTATTTGGATGCTTGTTCATCTACAGCTTGTATTTTTTCAGCCTGGGTTTCTCCTGTGGTGGATTATCTTTCCCATTGTGCCACAGTGATACATCTATCCCTTTATAGGAAAAGATGAAACAGGAAAGATCCTGCACAAGTCCTATAGCCTTATTGTTCACAAGATAGACAGTACAGAGGATTATTTGTTAAACAGCAGTAACTGTTCCAGGTTTCCCAAACTGTCACTGAGTTACAGGCACCTGGATAAATTCATCTCATATGTTTTTGTATCTACAGTACAGATGTGTGCCTCCTGGCTACCAATTTAAGAATGTCAATAGAGTCAATAGAGAGAAACAGCATTTCTAGAGAATAATTCATCAGTATTGTAGACATTTGCTTTTGGATTTACTGAATCGTACTCCCAAAGTTCTTCTTTTCTTCCAATTAATAAACAAAAAACCAGATCAGATACAGATATTGTCACTGTGGACATCTACTTTTGATCTGAGTCCACTGGTGTGGACTCATTTCTAATCTGGCAGGTACTTTAGATGTCATAGATAGCCTTTTCCATCCTTAAGTTCCTTTTGAAATGACCCTCCCATCATGCTGATTTTCTTCCCTAAAACTCATGCTCGACATTGCTTCATGTGGATGGCATTGTTATTTTCATTTTATCATTACTGGTTTTCTGATGGTTGAGCAAAGAAAACATAAAAAACAGATAGCAGCTATTCCTTTGAGATTTGCATTCCAAACTGTGACCTGCTTAGGTTACTGCTTACTGTGATTTATGGTGAAGAAACTTAAGCTCATTTTCATCACCAAAATTTGCAACTTCCACCATATATGCTGTTAACTACAACCTACCCACCTGGCTTTCTGCTGTTATGTGATCTAGATCTGACTTTTCCTCAACTTCCACTAGGATTAGTCTATACACCTAAGACTTGCTCTAAATAACAATCCCAGAAACAATGCTGGATGTTTTCTGAAGTATGATAACTGTTTCCATAGTTTTTAAGAACCCTCGCCTCTTTTGTTAAATAAGCATGGTAACAGAACAGCAGGAGAAAGGAAGAATGATAACAGGAAATGTTCTCAAAAATACTTCGACTACCAAATGTCCACCACTTGCAGATCCAGGAGCACAGCCTTGGGATTCTTAACAGGGGTAGCATGCAGCTCCTGCATGCCTATGCTTTTTAAACAATGTGAATACTGCCAATGTAAATGAGGCACTTTTCAATCTTTGTGAAAATTTTATCAGGCAGCATGATTCGGGCAGTTAGTAGAAGATTCTACCAGCAGATAACTCCTTGTTAGTATCTTACAGTCAAGAACTTCTTCATCTTTCTTAGTCTAGTGACAGCTCTCATTCCCAAAGTCCCAGACTTCCCCAGCGGCATCTTGAGTGACAGCACATGTTCTAAAAAGACTGGTAGAGCCCAGTACTACAATGTATTTGGTTCTTCACAGTCCTATATCAGTTCTTCTGTAGGTACATATGGCTCAGTATAGTATTTTGAGTGAAGGGATTGCACTTCTTCCCAAGTTCGCAGTTCTGCCCTTGTGAAATCCTCTTTGACCTCCAGTGTTTCCCGTAACAGACCCTTTTCACTTGGAATAACAAAACTCCTCTTTGAGTTGCATTAAGACCCAAAGCCACAAAGACTGTCCAGGAACAAGACTGCTCAGATGGACAGAAAGTTTTTACTGGAGGACAATGCATGCAAGTGCAGGAGGTGGAGATCACTGTGGTAGCTCCATGTCAAGCATCAAAATAATCTAGTAGCCAAAAAAAAAAATCAAGGAAGTTTAAAAGAACTCCACAGACAACACTTGCTGTGCAACCCCTGGAAAAGAACTGGGAGAGAACTCAGTGAAATAGGACTGGAACAGACAGCAGAAATAGCCTTTCTCATATGTGATCCCTCTGATTATGGCCCTGGAAATGGGAACTGTCTGTGACCTTTATGAGAGGTACAGCCACAACAAGGAAATGCCTCATTCCGTAGTCAACTTCTCCTCAGGCTGGACTGAACTTTCCAGAGCCTGGCAGATGACTGGGATGAAAGGAGCAAACTCAATGACTATGCACAATATGCTTATGCCTCATGTCATCCTTGCTGAAATGAGTGGACACACAAAAGCAAAACTGCCAGGCTGAAGAGATGGAGGAAAAGGACATTCTGGGTATTTAGGCAATCACAGGATGAGTGAGATTGATCAGATATAGCCAGAAAATAAATAAGCAATTGTGGGGAGCATCATCTCAGTATTTATTGTAGGTAGAGCCCTGCTTGTACTGTTGTACAACTGACTGTAATAATCTGATCTGCCCTTCTCCATACAAGCCCATTCTAAAAAAAAAATGTGAATTCTAAGAGGGAGAAGTACAAAGAATGGTTATTTAAAAAACCAAAAAACATAAATGGAGCTCTTATCCCACAAGAACAGAATAAAAGAGCATGGGTGACTTAGACTAGAAAATGGAGGTATGGTTGCTCTGTATAAATCTGTTAAATGGTTAATCACCAGGTATTGATTAAAAAAAAATTAAGAAGTACTTAAGAAAATGGAAACAATGGCACAAAGGCTAATGAGAGTAAAGTGACAATGAATAACTTTGTGTGAGAATTAGAAACCAAGTTCTCATTCTCAGATGCTGTAGAACATATTGTAATAAGGAAGCAAGAGATCTAGGTTTTCTGAAGATGGGCTTGTTATGACTAAACAAGAGTACAACTTCCTAGTATACCCTGCAATTGCCTTTTAAAAGAATACAGGCAAAAGAGAAATAACAACATTTTATTAACAAGAAAGTATTTGCAAATGATAGTGAAAATCACTTGCTGCTGAAGGAACAGCTGCTCCTATTTACAGCCTTGAGACAGGGACACTCCTTTTCACCTGAACCTCAAATATTTTGAAACCATCTAATTTCCTTCTCCCTGTTTCTTGTAGATACTCTGCCATATGTAAATTCTAGAGAAAACAACCTGAAGAAATCTGTTGATGTTTGAGCACCAAAGGTATGTGAGGGGTTGTGCCCTGTTCAGTAGTTTTATTTTCTGGATGATTCTGACGTTAGAGAAGTCAAGGCAGGGTGAGTACAGTCCTTGATTTCAAGTTTCTTTTTTCTGGCTGCTTCTAGTACCTGTGTAGTTTTACTTGCTGCTAGTGACCGCATCTTAGAGAAAGAGACAGTAGTAGGATGATAGAAGGGCATTAGTGCTCTGAAATACAGGAAACCCGTCAAAACAAAAATATGGTTTTACAATGGAGCTTAAATAATTTTGTTTTTCCTAGAAAAAAGTTCTCTATCTTATTTTGATGCTGTAAACGTAATTTTTCTGTAAGAGACTCTTGCTCTTAGGGGTATTCTTTCTTTTTCTTTTAGTTCTTCAGTCTTCATTTATGCTATTTCTCCTTCAAACATGCTGTTTGCTTCTTGTTTCTTCATCTTCCTCCATTTCTTTCTCCAAGCTGTAGCAAGACATCCCTGGAAAGATGAAATGTAAATAAAGGCACCTGGCAATTCAGAATAATTTAATGACCTTTCCTGTTCTCAATTCTTTAGGGTATAGACTCTTTCTTAAAAGACACTTCTGATTTACTTACCTGAGATTATGCAAATCACAGCTGGACTAAAAGCAGCAAGGGTCATTTCCCTGAATAAAATTAGCAGATACTTACTACTAAGACACATTTACATCCACATTGCTCATTTCATCTCACTGGATCCCAAAGCACTACTGAAGTGTAGTAGGACTTGGAAACAGAGAATCATTCTCAAAGCACTAATTCTTCCATTCTCCCTAATTTAGCCCACTGACATTAGTGGAGTTAATCGTACTTCATACCATTGGAGATCAGAGTAGAAACAGCCCATAACTTCTACCAGTCATTTACCAAAGAAAGTTCATTCATCCTGGACCTTTTATTAACTGATCATGAAAAATGTCTTCATGTCTCCTGCAATTGACTTCCTCCATATATTCACAAAAATATATGATGAAAAAAATATCCAAAAAAAGGCTTTTGACACCCCAGCCATTTTTCACTTAGCTGACAGGATATAGATGTGTATCCTGGAGCTGGTTTACAGTCTGCCTAAAGCGTGTCCTTCAGAAGTCTGTAGTTCCTACTGTCGCAAGATTTTGAATGTGTTTGTCTCACTCCATTTATTCCTTGCCTTCACAAGGCTCATCTCATTTTGTCCTATCCTGCTAGTTGATATCCCTGTTTGTTTTTTTTTATGCTTCAAATTGACCTATAGAGACACTTATGATATACACATGCACATTTCATCTACTAGTTAAATATCTGAACCCATGTAATGACTTCTACTAACACAATAAATTTTTATCTAATTCAAATCTACACTTAAAAGCAAGACAAGAAACAGGAGAAGCTATTGTGACCTCCCAGTGGAGGTAAAATATTTCCAGCAGATTCTGAGAAGAAAATACTGCACAGTGAGTAACTATCAGCATTTTCTGGTGAGACACTGCTTTTGCTTACCAACACCTCATTTCACTGCCAGACCAGCCTGGAGTCCAAGTGACAACACAGATATTTTTCTAGTAGCTGTCTTTTCTTACATGCAACCAAATTATTCTGTAGCCTGGAAATAAACACTAATGATGTTATAATGTCTATAAAATCAGCCATAATTTAAACCAGTTTTCTAGAGTGTTTAGAGAAAAGGAAAAAATCTATTGTGGTACAGCCTACTGTGCCAAATATTTGTCTGAAAAGACCTAAACTGGATCATTGATATACCTGTCTGGTTTCATTAGTCTCTTGTAGCTGTCCCTGTGTTTTCCTGAGTATGTGAATTAGACTCCAGAATTGGGCAGACAGCAGGGCTTTCTGTTAAAGATGTAGGCCTTGAGTCAAAGCCAAATGTCAGCAGGGGCCTTTTTATGGACTGTAGGAGGAATTGGATCATGCTTTGCTGGCATGAAAATATCATGTATCACCCAGCAAATTTGGAGCTCTGAAATTAGAAACCCTGAAGAGGAAAATAACCAAATGTTCTTTCTTTCGTGCAAGGCCATGTGGCCTTTGTTGTTGGTAGGTTCATGAGAGACACCTAATTAGATTAGGAGGCCTTTCAAGAAGACATCACTAATTGGCTCTGGGAGACCTGTGTGGACCTGGCCGTGAGGAAGAGCAACTTCCCCTCCAGTTACCAAGACTATGGAGGATCTTTCAGGGTGGAACAGAAACTGTACAAACTAAAGCACAGAGTTTAGTGCTGAGGTGGGAATTGGTACCTCACAGGTTGATGTGTTGAGGGAGGCAGTAACAGCTCTTTATGGTGACAAATGTTCTCTGCTGCATAATCACAGGCAACTGCTCCATGCCTCAGTTTACTCACCTGGAAAAAGAAGGCTGATCCCTCTGCTTTGCAGTGTTCACTGCATAGTGACCAATATCAGAGCACTTTGCAAGCACTCCTGTATAAAGAAGAATGTTTTCAAGACATGTGAGGAAGGGCTGTTTGGCCACGTACGTGAGGCTGTCCCAGTGGTCTTGGGGCTGTGTGGATGAAGGTCATGGAGCAGAAGCTTGTAGGCTAGTGGATGGGGCAGGAGCAGAAAGGAGAGTGTGAAAGAGTGGTTTAAAGTGCTATTTATCATAAACTCCCTTCATGTTCAGTCACAGCAGATATGAGACAAGGAACTAGAAATGCTAATGCCATTTGTAAAGCATGAGAAGAATAAATACTCTGCAGCCAAACACACGTCTAATTAATTAACATGGCAGTTAATTAACAGGATGGTTTTGATCTGCTGTAGCAAAGCTTTGAAATGCAGTGGCTCACTAAGTCATTTATTTCAGTCAAAATGTAAAGCAAATATTATTTTACTGGCCCATTTATAGTATTCTGTATTACTCTAACAGCATCAGCATGGCGTACCAGTTATCTGCATCCAGACAGGATTAATCCAAGATTATAAAAGGTAAATAGAGGTTGATCTGGGTCAAAGAGCACAGAAGTGGCCATGTGATGCCCCTGGATAAGAGGCTGGGTCTCTGATGAGGTTCAACCAGCCTCTGGAAGACTCTTGTGAGCTAGATTGGCTTGTTTCCCTCTCAGAAGCCAGGCCAATACTCAACAAATAGGCTAATAAGACCTTGCTCAAGAATACATCATCTAACTTGGGATGTTGTATTTTAAAGGAAACACCATTAATGCAGCCAAAACTCTTGGCTGGCCCAGCTTCCCATAATCCTGCATGATAGTGGTAGTGTGGCTGGAAGAGCACAAGAAGGGTTCATGCTGCTTGTTGCAACCCCAGGACAAGTGCTTGCAACAGTCATCAACCCCTTCTGCATTTATTAAGATCTTTTCCTGCACTAGGCATGGTCTCAAACACCAGAAGAAATCCCTTCTCTCCCAGAGGTCCAAGAGTTGGGGCCCAGAGGAGAGGAGGAGATGCACCTCATCGTAGGATCTGTAAGGCATTGTAATTTAGAGGCAGTTACAGAGCAGACCAAATTGTCAAGCTTTAAAAATAAATAAATAAATAAAGTGGATTAAAAATACCTTTACCCTTTCAAGGGTTTTGTGTTGCACCCACCAGAGGCACAGAACGGAAGCTCACCTTACATTTTAATTAGTCTTTCCCTCATTTAATTTTAATCTGACCCTGAGTAATGCCCCCCTAAGAAGATTCATTTAGAAGTAGATTATAGCATCTAATTTGCTAATGATGAGACATCATCCTCGGAATCACAATCTTCCGTAGGGACTTACTAGATGCATCAGGAAATAAGATAAAAACACTGTGCCCTTCTGCATTGTCTAGCAGTTAGAGCACTCATTCCCAGCCTGGGCTTCATCAGTGCTTGGATGAGAAAGGCTGTGCCTGAGCATATGTACAACTGATTGACCAGAATGCACAAAATAAGCAGGAAAACCCTGGATAAGGAGACGTTTGGGGATTTGAGGGGATCTTTGTTGGGAGAAAAAGGTGGTTCCAGTAGCTTCACATTATAAGCCTAGCGCACTCGAGTCAGTATGTGAGAATGGGTCACAGCAACCAGGTGTGGCTGGCCCATGCACCTGGGAAATGTGCTACCTGATTTCCTACATGTAAATTAGAGACCAAATGCTACCGGTTTATGGTTAGAGGGAGGGACCAGGATTCTTCACCAGATTTTCTGGTCAGGCACGTGGGCAGGGTTTTCTGAAAAGCAGAAGGGACAGGACACTTTTGAGGAGTGCAGCACAGGGAGTCTTGGCCACTCAAAAAGGGGCAAGGGAGGGAGGAATGGAGCTCTAGGGATATCATAGAATTTTGCTCAGTAACGGTGCTTAGATAATAGAGAAGTTATCAGAAAATGTAGAGTATGCTCTATATTTTCTAGTTATAAAGTGGTTCACAATTGCAACCTGATTCAGCTTAAATTCAGTGGAAGACTTAAAAGTTTTTCAATTTTGAAAGGGCGCTTTCATGTAATGAAACAAATTCAACCATCTGAAGAAATAGATGACATGAATGGAAAGAAATGCATTTAAGCCAAAGTTGCTATACTATCTGAAACTTTTATCCTAAGTAAAAGAAAATCTTTTAGGAAGGACTCCAGACTAAGCAAACTGAGTCAGCATCTCAGAAGTCATATTAAGACCAGCAGAGAGCTCAGAAGTATTGCAAAAAGATTTGATCAGCAACGAAATCTGTGTCCAATAAAAGGAGTATTGCCAAAAGTCAAGCTGAGTCAGACCTGCAGAGGATATTAAAAGAAACAGGAAAATATTTTCCAGCTGCCTGGAAGAAAGTGGAACAGGTAAGAAAGAAACTTGTGACAGTAAAGCAAAGATCAAGATCAGCTTCTCAACACTTTCTGGACCAAACCCTGCACACTCATCCACTATGCAGACTGAAGATGTTTGGAGAGGGACAGTGGTCATCGCATCTCAAGGCAGCCCTGGTCTACAGGTCATGGACATGGAAGAAAGGGTTCTTCAGGGTTGTTCAAGGAAGGGGGTGAAATCTTGGGTTAGAAAGGGAGACCAGAGAGATGCCTCCATGGCAATGTTGACCCCTTTTTTTCTTTGGAGTATGCACTGATAAATAGGTTAAGAATCTCTTGGTCCCAGTGATGCAAGGCAGTGGATGCCTTTGAATACAAGTAATACACAAGTGTTAGAATATGTTTGTTTGTAACAGTTTCCCATTCAATTTCCTTCTCATGCATCAAAACCTCTGTAGGAACCCAAGTAACACAAGGTAAATGGGAACAGTCAGAGACTTCATATCAAACTGTGCAATTTCTCCAGACCTAGGGTAGACATGGCGAGTGAAAATGCTAAAAGAGGTGAAGGAGCAGCTGAGCTGTTGGGAAAGAGGAAACTGATTTTAAGATGGAGCTCTGTTCTTTTTTGAATGCAACTGCGAGATTGCCAGAAAGCTAATTAAATGGTTCAGGCATCCCTTCCCGCTCTGTGTTCTGCACTGCAACTTATACCAATGCCAACTAGTGATAACTATTAAGATGATCTGGTTACCTTATTATTATCTGCTGGAGATTTTTATTGTTTCTATAGGCCATTATGACCATTTACCAAGCCAGGGGTTTTGACTAAATGGACTGTGGATTCACTCTAGTTCCTAAACTCTGCTCTAACATGCCGCATTTAACCATTTGGATCAAGCAAATAGTGTTCTGATGGAGAGATGGCTTTGAATAGGTATGTGCCAAAACTATCACATGACCTGGAACTGTACCACAGCATATAGAGAGCAAAACTTGAATGACTGATGTGAAAATGGGCAGGATGGTTTATAATGTGAGGAAATGTGTCACTTGGGGAATTGAACAGGAAAAAATAATGTTTCATGCAATAAACTTCAGGATTATATGACCGAAAAAAGAGCATCTAAAAATATCACAGTCAGATTTCACTGAAATGATAAATGTGGGCTGATATGATATCTTTCATATTCAGGAAATTCCCTGCAGACTCCTGTGATGATACATGGACTCCTGATCAGTTAGTCTATAGCAAATTCAGCTACAACACAGTTACCTGTACTCCCAGAAACATTACAGTATACAGATGAGGGAAGAAATACAGAAGTGGGCAGCATATTGCATTTAAAAATCTGTCTGCAGTTTTTCTTCTATTAAAGACTGCCATGAGCTCTTCAATAATGTTTTTTGTGACTTCATATTGAAGGAAGAAAGATGTTATATAACAGAATTTGAGTGAATTGGAATTGAGTTTGAGAAAACATAGTAAGCTAGACATGTCAAAGCAAGAGAGAAAATCATCCTCTGTTGTAATTAAATGAGAACTACTTTGACCAGTAGGAACTGAATCAAACATGTATGTTGTAATTGGTGGCAGATGAAAGCCATCTACCTTCAGAGAAGGACATTCAAAAGGAAAGAATTTTCAGGATGATGGAAGCATGACATAACGTATTTAAATGTCTCAAGTTCACATGACAGCACGCAGGGTGCAAAGGAGAACCTGTTTAACCTACTGTAAACATAGGTATCCAGATAATAGCTAGGTATTATCTCCATTAATAGTAGAGTTGCAAGGGTCAGTTGTGGTTGTCTGGCCTGGTGTCTCATATAACTTACCAGACCAACTGCCAAATTTTTTCAAGTCAGTTCTTGCTTGAACTGAGCAACTCTTTCTGAAAAATGGTACATTAATTCAAAAATAATAATAATTCTTAAGGTTGGATCTACCAGATCCTCTGACAAGGTTTTCTGGTAGTTAACCACTTTCACCTTGAAAAATATGCATATTTCAAAACTCATCAAGCTGATCATAGGTTTCCTGCGTCTGAATCTTACTTCATATGTATCTATTAGTTTGAAGCCTGCTGGTGAACATCAAAAGCCACCAAGAGCTTTTGCAAGAGCCGTATTTCCCAGTGACCATGTACAATTTTCCATAAGATGCTCAGAGTCAGCCCTAGTTCAAGGCAAAGTCCCAACAAGAGTTCCTGCACAATCTCTCCTACCTTGCCTTAAAAGTGAGGGTACAAGTAACCCTTAAATAGAAGACAGCAAGGAACATAACTTTATTTGCAGGATATTAATGGACAAACCACTGTGACAGTGAGGCAATAGCTTCGAATCCTCACCTTGTTTGGGATGAAAAAGAGACACGAACCCATCTCTTCCACACTAACCAGAAGTAAAAGATTGCTGAAGCAGGCTTGGTTTATCCAATGAAACAACCATAATTTTGACACAGGTGTGTACAGCCTGTGATAAGGGTGCAACCCACAGCAAGGAAGCTGGCTCAGGTCCTAGACTCAAGGATGCAATGAAGTATGTTTCCTGCAACTGCTCAGAGGTGTGCATGCCAAGCCGTGCAGCTGCAACTTGCACTTTACACATACTGTGGCACTGAGATGAGCTCTGGGAGGAGGTATAGCTCCTGGTCCTCTTGGCCATAGCACCCACTGAAACACACGACCAAACTGCTTGGTCCAAGAGGACAACAGGCTGCAAAAACAGTTTGTACTCTTGTTCTGGGTCTCAGGGAGGGCCTGGGATTTGAGTAGTCATTGAAAACTGTGGACCTTCGTTCACTGTGGAGGATTTAGGTCCTTGTTAATTCAATATTAAATTTCCCACAGGAAATGTGCTTCTGGAGCAAACAGCGCTCCTCTTGCCAAGCCAACAGCACAACATTGTAAAGAAAACAGAAATCTAACAGTCTTTTATCAACATGTGGCATAAAATCTTACCTCAGACATACAACAAAAATTATTACAGCAGTATTTCCTTTTTATGCCGAAAATTTTGCATTTATGGAGACTGAACTCCACCTGCATAGCTGATGGGAAGCTGCTTTTGCATCAGCTGGGACTTTGCAGCTTCATGGAATGGAAGGCAAAGAGATAGTGATGTGAATGGGACAGGCAAAAAAACAGACCCAGAAAGTCATTGGAAAGGAATGTAGAAAGAGCTAACAAGGAATGGGGGAAAGAAGAATGCAGGAATCGTAGAGGAGATGGAGAGGATGATGAGATACAGAGATGCTATGTCCACTAGACCACATGGCCTTCCTGGGCATGGGGCTGAATCTTCACCTGTCTCAGAAGTGTACAGAGGGCAGAAGCAGCATGGCTTTCTTCACCTTAATGTGAAAACAAAAAGGCAGAGGATAGACAAAAAGTCCCAACCCTACTACTATGAGTAAATACAGAATTACATTACAGAATTAATTTTTTCTGTGGTTTGTCTGGATAATTTTTTGTTTCTCATTTTTTTGAAGGAAAATAGGAAATGGCTTTTTTTTTCTTTTTTTTTCTTTTTTTTTTTCCAAATACAGCATTACAAGAAAGTGAAATGAAGAAATTAGGAAATGGCAAAATTAAGAGATCCTGGACAGTTTTCATTCGACTTCCTTTAAGCACGTACTTTGTATCTTGGTCTCTACAACACTCTTTTTGCCCCATGGGATCCATTTCATTTATTGGAGATCCTGGAAGGATATATTGTGGAGGAGACAGTGGTTTGCAGGCAAAAGGGGCAGATGTGTATCAGAGGCAGTCCAGTGTTGCCCTAGAGGACTGGGACTTGCTCTGCAAAGGATGTGAACCTGTTTTGCACAGCACTGCAATGTCCAGTTGAGCTGCAGCCTCCTGCCAGACACTCAGCACAGCTGGTGGAGGTGGCAGGATCTGCACTGTGGCCACTGCAAATGTTAGCAAAAGAGCGAAGGCTCAAAAAAAACCATGGAGGATGTGTCTTAAAGTGAACATCTCTAGTGACTGACCTCATCCATTCACTCCAGACCTGATGCTTGTGATAACTCAAGATTTACTCGGGGCCTTGTAGAACACTTCTGTGGCCTTGGGGACAGTGCAGGAGCATCCTTCCCTTGCAGAATCTCCTGCTCCACCAGCACAGAGTTCTACCTCTGCCTTGCTGCATGCCATCACCACTCAGACCTCTCTCCCAATCCCCTCTGCTGGACTGCAGAGTGGGATCTTTGGCTCCCTCCTTCCTGCTGATTCACTGCTGATAATACACTGCACCCCATCATCTCCACTTTCCCAGAAGCTCACCCTGCCTTTTAAATATAAGAAACATTTTGGACCTGGCTTTTAGGACTAATCATGTTAATATCAAAAACAGAGATTCCAGGATCAAATAAAACATTAAAAACAGTGTGTTCTGCACTTCAGAAGGCTCTGTGACTTTTCAGCATATCTCACTGACGTGTCCTGGCTGTGAAGATGAGCAGTGAGTGTTCCCACAGCCATCCATCTCCTGTCATCCCCTCTCCTTGCCCACCTCCTCTCAAATGAATCATAAATGATTCAGCTACATCCTAGCTCCTGTATCACATTATTTCATCTTCCTGCTCCTAATTTGCTTACAGTGCAAATGTAAACGTAATGACTTGAACTTTATAACTCCTTCTATTAGTATTCCTTTCTAGGATAAAGTGACAACCTTTGAAACCTTCATTAATTTGCCATAGCATACAGCATGTGGCTGCGAAGCACATTAATAGGTCAAACTTGTTAATCAGTGTTGATCTTGAAGGTCTTTTCCAGCCTTGGTGGCTCTGTGAACTTCTCAGCTTGCAGGTCCTGTGCAGTACATCCACACGTGTTCTGCCCATGCTACCTGGTTCCTGTTTTCAGTTCAAGGATTTTGGCATCACAGCTACTACAGTAATTGGGAACCGAGATCATTTTTTTTTTGTGGAGAGATGCTGTAAAGTTTATTCATTAGTATTCACTAATAATTTTCCGTGAGGAAATTAATAATTTTATATTCACTGCAAAAGCTGAAAGGTACACAGTAATTAAAAGAGAGAAAAGTTTGTGTGAGTTTCTAGCTTCCAAAGATCGAATGAGTTTTGCAAAACCAATGGGTTTTGCAGGAAAAATTATATGCTCTCATAAGCACCGTGTCCCAATGCATGCACCATGCCAGACTGCCTGAGGTGACTCTTCTCAGTCATTTTTGATCTGTATTTGATTATACAATTTTACCATTCCTGTAACTTAGAAGCAGCGCTGAATGGATTCTAAAGCATTTATTTCCAAGAAAGGAACATTTAGAGAGATTCAGGTGCCTAAGCATAAGAGCTGTCTAATGTCATTGGAGATGCTCTGAGCAGCCCATCTGGCTTGCAGCTGCTGCTCCAGCAGGGCATAGATCCTCCCATAAATCCCATGTCAGAGCTGCCAACTCAGTTAGATGGCTCCAGCAACTGCAGTCATCTACAGAGGCATTATGTTTATGTACCTGTATTTCCCCATTCAAATTACATTTAAGCACTGAAAACAGAGTCATCCAATAAACTGAGGTATAACTTCAGCCAGGGATTCCTAGCCACACTGCATGTCACTCTCATTTCTCTGTTTCAGTCATTCCTGCTTGGTTTCAAGTTTATTGCCTCTTGGGGTCTCCAGCCAATTCTGGGGAAATGGCTGACAAATCAGAAGTGCGTGATCTGAGGAAACGCTTGCCTGCATGCAGAAAGCAGCAGACACGGCATTTCCAGGCAGCCCAGTAATCCTTCTGTAGCAGGGCTTCAAAATCATAAACAGGCAATTTCTGCCTCTTACTTTGTGCTGGGATGGGGATTTTTTGTTTATTTGGGGCAGAAATTCATCCCTGAATAGGCACTTCTTGCAGTGATGGAGAAGAGGAAATATTTCTAGAAGCCTAGAGCAAGTGAGAACACGCAAAAGACACAAAATCACGGTACTGAGGTTGCACAGGTACCTGCAATTCCATTCCCATTTGGTGAACCTGCTCTGTGATGCAATCTCTGAGGGCTGAGATTTACTGTCCAAAGAAGACTAGGCAGATACTGCAAGAATACTGAAAGCTCAAAAGCTCACAGCGGTATGCGCAGTCAGAAGATTTAAGGACTCCCAATGAAATTCCTTAGGCTTCTAAGTATTCTACAACTTTAGTTTTAATATTACTTTGAGCTTTTTCAGAAATATGCTTTGACATGCCTTCCTTAGATAACACATGAGAATGTGCAGATAGAGACTATACTAAGGCCTGATCTGGAAAACGATGATGTTCTCATCTAATTTCAATGGACTTAACTGGACAGCTTTGTGCATTTGGTCTCCAAACCCTGTTACAATCTGATTTATTTTTTTCACATTACTATCTGACGTCCATGCTGGCAACACCTTGTAAGCAAAGTGTAGGCCAAACTGAGGAATGAATCTTGCTCAGCTCAGTGAAATGTTAATACCATCGGTAGCAACCGGCATGAGAGAAGTACACTCACTGCTGGAGATATCAGAAAGCTGGTGAGACAAGCCAAGCAATTCCAGATGCTTACCTGGAGGAACATTCACACCACTCTAACCACAGCTACCAGGTTTCTTGTGATATCTCTATGTGAGTACTCCAGTGGGGAGACACCATGCATTTCCAGCCACTTTGAAAAAAAAAGGGTCAAATAAATCCATGTATGAGGAAAAGGTTTTATTTTACGATAAGGGTGGTTACGCACTGGAGCTCTCTGCCCAAAGAGGTGGTGGAAGTCCTGTCCTTGGAGACATCCAAGGTCAGGCTGGATGAGGCTCTGAGCACCCAATCTAGCTGTAGGTGCCCCTGTTCATTGCAGGGGAGTTGGGCTAGACTGCTGTTAAGGGTTCCTTCCAACTCAAACAATTCGCTGCTTCTATGATTTATGAAATTTTGAAGCAAGAAATAACATATTCTGAAATACAATGGTTTGAAAATGTGTTCTCCAGAAGCATGCTTATGTGATCTGAGTAATAACGGCACTTTCTTCCTCCCGTGCTGTGGTTGCCTTGTGTGTTTAAACTGTGGTATCCTCAGAGCTGGGCAGGTCTTTTGTTTTATTTTTTGTGCAGTGTGACCTTTAACTTCAGCTGTAGATATTGCAGCCCAAAAAAAAGCAAACTGTGGGCAAGAATATCTGTGTAAACAAGAAAGGCAATCTCTGCATGTAGGCGCTGTGATCTTCCCCTCCCTGTCAAAAAAGTATAGCGCATACCCCAGCACATACACACAACAGAGCTGAAAAAGAAAAAATGCTCAGTTCCTAACCAGTTCTGCTAAAAATCCCTACTTGTGGTTGCCATGGTATTTACACACTGAACAAGGTAAGTTGTAGAACGGAAAACTTTGCTGCAGATGAAAAAGGTGGCAACCCAAAGTCACAAATCATGGAGTCTGAGGATGCTGTTGTAAAGATTTAATTCTTTTTTATTTCTCTATTCCGTGATATGTTTTTGAACTACCTTTATAAACTCTCCATTGGCAATATCAAATTGTATTCACTCTCTTTCCTTGACCTGTCTTTGCAGGGCTGCTGCAGGAGCTCAGAAGCTGGGGGAATGCCTTGGGAACCCCAATGGCCTTGCTCCTGGTGAGACAACAGCAGGAGAGCTCTGCTCTGGCCGCCTACGCAGGACCCCTGCGACTTCTCAGAAACCCCACTCGGCTGCAGGGAGCTTAGATTGTTCTGAGAAATGGTATAAAAAGATAACTTTTCAGATCTGTGCATCAGATAGTGTTATTTGTATATCTGCTATCTGGTGTGTTTTCCTCTGTTGCTCTGTGTGGGTCATCCACACAACAAGGAGGGGAGCTGAAAAGAGACCGTAAAGAAAGGAAAACATACAGCCTTGTAATTTAACAGATGTGAGAAGACAATGCACTCGACTATTTTGCTTTAATATTTCTAGCCTTTTTGACACAGGTCTTGAATTAGCTGTGAGTTCAGGGACTTTTCTGTTCCAAATAAGGGCCCAGGTTTGGTGATCCTGCAGGTGCTGCAGAAACTCATGTGCCTAGTGCAAGGGGAACAATCTTTCTCTTTGTGTGATCATGAATATTATGTGTCCTGACCTCAGTATTTACATAATTTTACCACATTTTCTTACCACACTGATACAGCCTTTCTTTCAAGTCCCAAATTTCAAAGATCATAGCTATATTTTCAAAAAAAACCTCAGAGTCAGTACCCTCCTGGACACACCTGAAAGCATGGCAAAATAAAACCCTTTCGACAGTAAGTGACCTCTCTTCTGAGCCTTCAGAAGGAAAGCAGCAAGAAGAGAGATTTGTGGCAGGGCCCAGTTCTGTCCACATGAGATACTTTTTGCTTTGGTCATCCCTCAGTGAAGGAAAACTTGGATTTTGCTTTCTTGTAAGTGCTTGCCAACTGCATTTCTTGTATCATAATCCTGCTGTACAAACACTGCAAGCTCTTGGGATCACGTTATATCAAATGCTTGCACAGCATCCAGCTTGAGGGCTAGCACACTATTGCTGTGGAAAAAAAATGTCAGAAAGTTAGAGGAAAAGCTTGCTGAAATAGATACAAAAGGGGAGGGAGTAGAATAGCCTCATTTTATACTGAGAATGTGGGGAAGCAAAGCATACAGTATCTACATCTGACCTTTAGGAATAAAAGAAAAGAAAATCTGAGCTTGTTTGCATGATGAATCAACAACGACCTAAAGAAAAACAACAGTTAGAAACCAAGGACTGACCTCAGCCTGACATGCAGTGGAGATATTTGCAACCCTAACAGTCATTTGACTTAAAATACAGTACACAATCAGCCCAGATAAAAGAACATTCTAACCCTTCTTCTTTCTTCCCTTTAATTCTTTCCTTTCATCTTACTTTTTGCAGATGTCTCTTTTGGCATGCTTGCATATTGCACTCTAAATGCACTTCCACCTTTAATGAAATGGGAAAGGGAACTGCAAAAAATTGGGAATGACTTGAAAATGCTTTTTCTATTACATTAGTTTAGCCTTTCCAGGACTGAATGGAATATTTCTGCGGCAATAAACTCCTTAATCTGCATTAATTGCTTCAGTTACACTGTAATGGCTGATACATTATGGTAATCACTGACCAATAGACTTAGTTGGCATAGGCAAATTGAAGCTGTAGCAGAAGAAGAAAAGAAATCTCAAATCCAAGGAAAACAAAACCATAATTCCTGTCTATGCATCAACAGGATGAACCTGAGCTCTGATCAAAAGCATTTATCTGAACACGACACGTTTGTAAGAATGCAGAGCTTGAGACAGACAGCGGGGAAATGGCTGAGTAATGCTGACAGAATGAAAACTTCCAGAATTCTAAAGATTTCTTAATAATTTGTCAATAACATTTATCTGTCCAAAATCACCTGTCCACAGACAGAGCAAAGAACCATGTTTATTGAACTGCTGCTCTCTCGCCATCCCAGATCCCTTCCTTCATACAGCTTATCATACTGAAGAGAAGAAAAATTGAGAGCTAACTGAAATGGATTGTATGATAATGCAGAACAAACAACAGCTCTGTTGTACTCATCATTGCAAATGTTTCTCTTTGGTTGGCTATTGCAACTGGCTTTGAAAAAGTACCTGTATAAATGACACACTATTTTTCATATGAATAAAGCACAGAATTTCCTTAAAACCTCAGGAATCATGCCTTCCAGGTCTCATCAAACTGCCCTAAAATCATGAAGTGTGCTTCAAGTAACACATCTTGGAATCTTTTTATTTGCCTTTTAGAACTTCTAGGTGAAATTGCTTCATGTTTTACATTTTAAAAAAGCTGGAAGTGTTACAGAATCTTTATTCCAAGAGTGTAAGTTTTAAGAAATGCATCAAAAATCATGAAACTTGAAATTAAAACATGAAACTTGGCAGCAGTGGTGAACAGTAATTCACTCTTCCAAGCACTTCCTCACCCTTTCAAATAGAAATTGCTAATCGTGAGAAAAAAATTCATAAACGCAAATTTGTAAAGCACAGATCCAGCCAGCAACATATAATTAGTTCTTCACTTTTTTTCTTTTTTTTTTCCTTCCATATTTAAAATCAAATGTAGCATTAATTTCACTCTTCTAGCTCCAGTTTCCCAGCACTGGTCTGAAAATACATGTAGAAGAACAGGCCCAGCTTTGCACCACAATGCCCTTGTCTTGTACAAATCTGCGTAAGCGCGACAGCCATGCATCACCTGGCTGTTTGCATACAGATTGATCCAAGTCTATTGACTTCCTCTTCTGTAGTTCTCTCACATGTATTATGCAAAATTCAGCAGGCAGATATTATAATCAACACATTAGTCACCGAAGAGGCACCTCCAACTTCCTTGTAGGATCCCGAAGTCACATCCTGAACCTTGAGAATTTAGTGGGGTCGGCATCTTGTTGCGGGAATAATGAAGCAGGACAAAATGAATGTACAACGATACTGCAACGGACAACTCCTGCTAATCCTCAGGCGCACAAGCATTTACCAGAATGCTTGTTTTGACCCTTTGCCACTTGCAGCAAGGCTGAAGGACTATGCAATTCTGATGAAGCTCTGAAACATCCTGATGGAGAAAGTGAGAGACCAAGGGAAAGGAGATCTCTGACACAGTTGTGAGCAGTTGGCCAAATATTTTTTTGTTAACAGACAGACCTCCTCTCACAGCCTGTGCAATTTAGCCTTTAAAATATAATTCAGCCTTTCATTAGAAAGTCTGAACTGTGCTGATTAATATCTTTTTCTTACCCATGGACTCCCAGACTTGCTGGCAATGTGAAAGCTCAGACTCTACCCACAGTTTTCACTGAAGAGCTTCATTCTGACACAGGTTAGGAGCAGTGGTACCTGAAGCTCCATCCATTTGCTGCTGCAAGATGTGAGCACAGCACTCATTCATGGCTTCTCAGCCACATTCTGCTTCAGTAATTTCCTGGACTAGCCAGGAGAACTGTAATTGGGAAAGGAGGTGGAATGATACAGAGTCGGAACTTGAGCCCTCGGAAATTTGGTGAGGTCTCTTCCTGCCTTCTGGCATTGGATTTGAATCCTTCTCCCAGACACAGCAGAAATCTTCCCATCATCCGCTTTTGGTACTCACCCAGGGGATGTCAGGCATCAGACCTACATCTCAAGCTTTTGGCTGTCAGAAGTAAAACATAATCCAATGTTTGCCCCTACTTCTCGCATTCATTCAACTGCTCTTCTCTTTAAGGAGTGACCCTCCAGATGTTATTGGAATGCTATTTCCCATCCTTGGAAATGCTCTTCCTTATCTCCAGCTGTGAGTTTTCTTGACAAGGAGAGAATAAGAGCTGAGGATTCTCCTGTCTGCTTTAAGAAGCTTCCTGGGAAAAGGTGCGATATTCCTGATTTTGATGGATTTATGTGAAGGATACTGGCAATGTGACTGAGTCTCTCAGGGTTTCTAGAGACACCTAGATTACTGGCACATGGACAGCCACAGCAATATTTCACTTTTCTCATTAACACAAGAATAGTATGTTCTGTTTAAGCATTTCAATTAATGCGTTATCTCAACACTCTTTTATGCTATGCAAAAGCAGGGAAATGCTATTAAAATAGCAACAAATGTGCCCTTCATGGTGATTGGAACAGCTAAGACTTTTTTCCAACAGTTATTCCCTGGACTAGAGCTCAATCCAAAATAGGTCCAAAAGCTCCATTCAGTTTTAATGGGTACAGGTTAGAAAATTTATCTTTTTAGACAAAGCTGAAATACTTATCTTAAGGTTAGCCACACCGATCTGAAACTTCATACTTGAGAAATCTGTCTGGAAATCTCCTACATTCTGACTTTAATTTTATCTAGATTTCTGACACTTCCTCATTTGTTCTGAACAGAAGACCATAAAAGCCACTTCTCTTCCCTTTCAGAATGCCCCTTCCATTGCTACTCAAAACCAGGAAGCTTAGAAATGAAAAAAATTGCAGTATGGGACCAATAAAAGACAAAATTGTTCTGAGCGTGCTTTGGTGAAAGACTCAAACCTATTCCTTCATTACTCCAACCAATAGTTTTGTTTTTCTAAATTGTTTTCAGATCTGAAGAACCTTGTCCTCAATAAAACTCGGAATAAAAGATGAAAATACTCTTTGTTAAAACGATCCTTCAACATCTTTGCTGTGAGCAAGTTGACTTCAAACATCTTAAGACTATGTGAGCCTTTTTCCGATCTGGTTTTCACTTAACTGTAATTACTACTAAACATATTATATACTGAAAAAAAATTGCATATTTCTTTTGACTTCTGCAATATTTTGATAGCATAGATGGCAAAATGTTTTACTGCAGATAAATGTGACTGTGGGTTTGTGACTTTGCTAATGATCATGAGTCAATAAGTCTCATGATATACAGTAGCTTTCTAGATAAAGGAATATACTGATGCTTATCTCTCCAGAGAATAGTTAGAAAAGCTTAGCAATGCTGACTCCCTCCCAGCTGTGCATTGACAAGCTCATGTTAGGTCAGTCCATAGCTAAATGCAAGTCCAGCTGCTAAAATCTGCAAATTTCTTCCATATTCTCTGCCAAAAAATTCCTTGTTTAAATGTCCCATGCTACTGTCTCAGCAGACTAAATATTGTCTGCCAGCTTAATCCCAGGGAGGAAAAGAAACGGAGTGCAAAATTATGGTTTTAAAGAATGTTCCCTTTTGATTTTCACATTTAAGAGGCATACTGTTAGCTCTGGAAATGTGCAAAGATGGACTACATAAGAACTTTGTTTTATGGCTCATCTTCAGGAGAATTAGCTTTCAGCTGAGTGAGTTTGAAGGAAACTGGGAGGAGAACGTATGGGGCGCTAAGTGAATCTAAGTAGCTTATCCCACCTCGGGTTTATGAAAACACAGATGGGATTAGCTGTGGGCTAATCAAAGGAGACTTTAGGGGAGAAGGCAGTGGGAGAGTGCATGGGGTAAAGGAGAAGGTGCTGCATATCCAGCCTCACTGCTGGGGATTTGAGCAACTCATTGCTCTGACAGAAAGACTGTGCATTTGTAGGCCTGCGGTACTGCACGGAGGTGAGGATGGGGCATTTGGCACCTTCTGGCCATTGGGAATTGGAGTGGAGAGACTCCTTCATGTGGGCTTCTTTGGGCAAGCCCAAACAGCATGAGGAGTGGGGCCCTTGAAGGTGGCTGGAGACTTGGTGGCCTGGAGCGGTGCCACCTTAAAATAACTCGCTGGCAACCTACCCCTAAAATATTACATATGCGGCAGTTGCTCAACTCCCTTGTCTGTAATTGGTTCTCAGGGCTGTTGGCCTCCTGCATTTCAGGGATTTGCATACAGCCCGTTTTTCCCACAATAACCATCTCTCCAGTTATGATGCAAATCGGATACCCTGAAGCAGAGGTCTCCTCCACAACTGCTGCTTTGGGGTTACAACTGCTGTTAGGAGTCAAGGAAAGGGCTGTAGGACGGCAAGGTTAGCTGATGGCAGCTGAAGCAGAAGATGCAGAAGAAAGTCGGCTCAATGTGGAGATAATCAATGCCCATCTGCAGAGAGAGAGCAGGGACAGCACTACTTCTGCTGAACCAGGCCCCCAGTCTCCCAGAAAATTTGGCAGGAGTGCACTGCGAATTGAGACATTTAGAAATATTGGGGAGAAGAATAGAAAGAAAACTCTGAGCTGGACAGAAAGAAAACTAGCTGGCTCCAAGCAGAAATGTTTAATGAAATTTTACAAGTATTTGCTGGAATCTTCTTATTGTTGGTTCACTCTTGAAAAGTGCTGTGTTGTTTATTTAAGCAGCTCTATTTCAGCGCTATTCAAAATGCTCAGACAGGGTTGTGGCATGGATTTCTTTTACCTAAATTGTTTCTAAGTGAAGATATAAAGTTGAAACATGTCAAACTGCAGAAATGTGACTGGCAGACAAGCTCTTACATATTTCCCAGGTACTCTGTTAGTGGCTGTCACAGAGACATCACCTGTGAGCCAGGGAGACTGCAGAGGGGATCTACCTGCACTTCAGAAATGATACCTTGGGGCCTGGAGAATAATTTTCTCCTGCGATTTCTCTGGCCTCTGCTATCTATGGGTCAGCCTTGCTTTGGGAAAATAGAGATAACAGCCTTGGATATTTTTGCCTAGAAGCCCAAGAGGCACCTTCCTCTTGGAGACCATACCCTGGTGCATTTCTGAGGAGTTTCCAAAGCATCTCCTCCTTACAGTTCCTTTGGACGTGGCATGATGCCTTTCTGCTGCTGATATTTTCCATTGGAAGCGCAGATGTCTCAACAAGCAGAGCATGCCCAGGTCCATAACCACCTCATAAGAGCTACCTGGTCACCTTGGAAATACTTTAGTGATACCCAAGGGTCCATAGACCAGAGCAGAACACCACTGCCCAAGGTGAGCTTCTCCAGCAGAGAAATGATGGAAGTTTGGGTTTTGCCATGGCTGCCAGGCAGAACAGGATGGAAAACCAGTGGGATCTCATCTCAAGGCTGAGGGCAGGTTGTGAGGAGTGATTTGCTTCCCAGACACTAGATGGAGCTGGGTAACTTAGGTTCGTTTCCAGACTTTTTTCAGGCTGAGGGTGGGTGGGTGAGCATACATTGCCATCCTGAGAGCTGCAAGGGGCTGCCCGAACAGGGCTTGCTTTTTTTGTCGGCAACAATAGCCTCATACAGCAAGGCCAGCCTCACCCCGACATTACATGAAATAGGTCAGTATTTGGATAGACAGATTAATTGTGCAGTTTGCATTTAGGCTCAACGGTTAAAATAAATAGTCCTTTTCTTCCCTTGGGAGCTGATGAGCCAGACTCACTTTCAAACCACTGAAGACTTCTGTACTTTTTGACAAACACAGTTCTCCAATTAAGAACAGTAAATGGGATTATACAGTCTGAAAAGGCTCTTTATCACTAGAAAGTTTGTATGTGGGAAGTGGGGGTCTCTCTTCAGTGTTCATTGTAATTCTTTTAAAATACTAACTAATGATTCCGTCACATCCAGAGCTTGAGACTTTCAAAGGCAGAAGCTGCTTAAAGGCAGGCACCCTTCCACGGGAAGAGATCTGCATCCGCATGATTAAATCTGTATAATATATGCAGAATTAACGTATATTTTTAATCAAAGTATTTTAAATGCAATCTTTGCATTGAACCACATGAAGAAGTAAGTTATATTTAATTTTCTTTCATGAAAATACTTTATTATGTGAAGTTGATGCATATATACATATTTCCCGTTAAACCAAAGTGCAATAAACAGTACAAGTCAGCAAAGGCCAAATAGTTTAGCACTTCAGGAACTTGTTGTGGTGGCTGTCTGCCATCTACTTGAAAGATACTGCAGGCTCATTGCAGAGCAGATATATAAAACAACCTGTTAATAACAGAAGTTTGATCCAAAGCTTCAGCAGTAAGTACCTGGTTGGTGCCATACGGTGTGAGGGCTTCCACCCTATATCACATAGCTGCAGATGTTCATATTATGTATATAATCATCTAATCTCTCTTGACTCCAGAACATCTGTGACATAGATTAATTATGCATTGTGTAAAGACAAAGCGTGGTGATTTAATTAGGTTTGTGATTACTGATTTTCGGTTCCATTGGCTCCCTCTCTTTTCCTTGTAATACAAATCAGGATTTACCAGTTTATTTTCCTTATTCTTTTCTTCCCCTTGCCCAGCTTTCTTATCAGGGCACTTTTCCCTGTTCTCCTCTCATTTTGTCAGTTCCCTGTACCCCTTCCACTTCTCCAGTATTTCTTCAAGATTAAGTGGCTAGAAATGTAAATATTCATCTAGGTGGAGGAAATACCATCTGTTTCCATATTGTTATCCTTGGCTTTTTTTCATTCCAGATGCAGAGTGATGACATGAATTGCAATATGCAGAGAATACAGTGATGATGATATTGTAAAACAGACAAATGATGTCCTGAACTTGTTATGGTATGGTTTACACTGATGTAGATTGCATTTATGTAATTCTACTGGATTAGATAGTAGATACTTCTTTCTTTTTTTTTTTTTTTGTCATTTTTTTTTTTAAGAATTCCTTAAAAACCTTAAGAGTGTTTGTAATTTTGTCAGTTAGAAAACTCACAAAACTGGAGCTTTTATTCCCCAGACAGCTCTGTTTCCTCCGGGGACAGGTACAACTTTAAGAGCCTGCTATTAGCAGGGATTGCAGCCTCCCACACTTCTAATTTAGAGCCAAATTTGGATGGTTTCTTCTGCTTGCAAGGTGCCTCAGGTCTGCTGAGTACTGAGATAGCATGGGTAATTCCTTTGTGTTCCTTGCAGCATGATGCTGCAATGGCTCATCTGTTCTGTTCTCAATTTCTCCTCTCAGAATGTATCAACAAGCATCTCTAGTCAAATGATGAGAAATAAAAAGTGACAAATAGGAAAAATTAATGTGGATTTTTAAAAATCTAATTCCAGTCTCTGTTTAATTTTGGTATTTGTACTTCTCTTTGCTTTCTCATCACTTCTGCATTAACTTGGAGGGATCTGATGGCAATGCTCATCTCAAAAGTGGGAAAATGCAGGTTCTCAGCACTGAGCAAAGAATCTGAATATGCTTTAAAGGAGATTGCATTTTGCATTTTTACTGTAATTTCCCAATTTGCTTGTACTTGAAATGTGTCCTCTTTCTTTGATGAAGGAGAGATGACCCAGCCAGGGCAGGAGAGTCAGGCTCAGTGTGGAGCAAAGCATGTTGCAGCTGCATCTATTGGAAATACTCTCGTAATGTCCTGGCTTGATGCCCCTGTTTTCTTGGTGCCCAAGGCAGTTTCACACATTTCCTAGCAATCCATCTGTGGAAAATGGAAATGCAGCAACAATGCTCCATGCACAAGCATCGGTAAATGCAGAGGAAGAGCCTTTGCTCTCAATGGCTGAACCCAGTACGACACTGAGTGTTTCATTCAGTTCGGCTGATGCAAGCTGCAGAGCAAAGGGCCTTTAGGAAAAAAAATCTTTACAATGCACTATAAAGCACACAGCTGCTAGTGACTGTAATTGCTAATGTACATCCGCACCAATACAGATGTGTAGAAAATTAAGATTCTGAAGGAAGAAAAAGTGGTGATTGACTGCAGGACAGGTTTGTTTTTTTTTTATAAGTATCTGTTGGGAACAAAAAAATTCAAAATCGAGCTTCCACACTATGGAAACCCATTGCTACTCTCTTGGAAGGTGAATTTTCAATAGATATATCCTCAGTGACTTTCAATTAGAGCATTTCAATTTCACCTAAAGTCTGTGTGGTGAAATATTTATTATCGCCCTCAGGGACATGGGATCTTGCTATTTTAAATAAATAAAATATGTGGCATGTTTGCTCAGCACCCAATACTTTTATAGATATATCCTTTTCATCTATAATTAATTCTTCCAGTGCCTTTCAGTTTTTAGTATAATCATGTGTAGAAGAATGGGATGCTTAGTTTTGCTGGGGTTTTCATGGAAGTGGGAGTTAGACTAACCACTACAGGAATTATTCAAAACTGCTTGCATTGCCTACCTACATTTAGAGGAAAGCCTTTTGTGTTTTTTTTCCAATAAATCTTTTGAAACTCCACCTCAAAACCACTCAAGGTACATTGGTCTTTTCAACAATAATAGCTATTCATCAAGTGTTTAGTGCATTCTAGTAAATGCATACCAAAGCTAAGAACCTGTGTAATGCTTCAATGGTTTACATGAGGCCTTTTTGCCACGTGAAACATGACACAGCATTTGAAACCCGCTGGCTTCTCTTTCCACAGGGAAAGCTTTGCTGGAAGGGGATTTCCTTTTATCACACCATTACTATAAGCATCTTGATGGTAAAGCACGCCTTATGGAGTAAGCCACCAAAGAGGTGCCTTCTGGTGAAGCTCAGAAGGGAGATAAAACTGAGCTGCTGAAGCATCTCTTGCAGCGCTTTTCCAGCCCTGGGAATGTTAAACCGGGCTCTAAGTAGAAAGAGATGATGCAGCTGGATGAAAAATACAGAAACTGCCCAGACATGCAAGCAGGAGCATTGGGCTTAAATCACGTGTCTGGTTTCTGGAACTGAAAAAGCCCAAACTTTTTGGTTGAAATAAGCCTACTCTGATGCACTTTTAACTTTTGAACTGAGTGGAAGTCAACTCATAGTACCTGTCTCTGACTGGACCTACCTCAAGCTCAGAGTCAAGGTGATATCTGAGGGATGCTGTTCATGATGAGCTAGACATACATCCAGGTAGGACTCAAGATATCACTGAGTTTTGTACAGCAAATGCAGAACTGCACACACTAAACAAGTTTTAGAACGGTTTCTCAAGACTTTCACACTTCCTTAGGCTCAAGGAAGTTCATTTTGCACATAGAGAGCCAGATGCTCATTTGGACCACACATGGCCACAATGGGCCTGGCTTACTTTGGTGATCTTTGGCAGAGTCTTACTGAGCAGGGAATGAAGTTGTACAACTCGCCTGTATCACTTGCAAAGTTCTGCCTTCGTTGATACAAGCATCATGCTACATAAAAACTATGTTTCCATAAGCCTGAAGAGCCTGGAAGTACATGTAGACAGAGGTATGCTCGACCTCCCACCCTAGCCATTTTCTCAAATCTGAGCAATGCAAATGCAGAAGATTGCTACTGTCAAGATGAATTCTCAAAATTCAGGAAGATTCTCTTCACCTGTTTTAATTAAAACAGAAGTCCGTCTGTAAGATGCAACTTCTGATGCAGATAGGAGCTTTGTGCTTAAAAAACATGGCAAGTCAGCCAGGACACTGTAGACAAATGCATGAAAATGCGACTGAGACTTTGGAGACACAGGTGAGAAGTAGTATTAATTCTGGTGCATAGAATGCATTTTAATGTTTCACATCAAAGAGCCTTGTTTAGATATTTGCTACTTGACCATGAAGATCCAGAAATGAGCAGAACGTACAAGATTATTAACTCCACTGAACCCTGAAATGAGAAGGTATTACCTGGTTTACAATCACTTTCTGAAACTGCTGCCCTTCTTTCCCTTATAAATCTTCCCTTCTCTTTTTGAACTTACTTTTAAAAAAAAAAATTCCTTCCCATTTCATCACTTCAGGTTTTCCTCATCCAAACAATTCCATTGTAACTGTAATTAAAATTGTTCTTGGCAAACTTATTTACTTACCATTGTGGTGTTGCTGATTGTAGATCAATCTGTTTTCACTTTTTTTACATTTGCAATGACAGGATGCTATTAAGCAGAAGCAATAAAGTCATTAACATTACCACCTGAAGCTCCTGCAATGTACATTTGTCTCCCAGTTCGAAAACCCCTCATCCTCTGAGGAAGGGGAAGAAGGGAGGAACTTCTTTTTTCTCATTTTTATTTTTAATGGGCTAGAAAAGCTCAATGGATTTATTATAAATGTAATGCATTTAGGTTTCACAGAATAATGGCTAATGCTACAAGTTCATTTAAATTAGAGCCATATGACTGGGTTTTGTATGCATTTCTGACCAGCAGGGCATGCAGGTACAGAGCACACATCAGAACTGCTAATATTAAATTGCTTCAAATTCAGAATTTATTTGACAATGAGTAGGAATACTGAACTCTGCAGTGTTCTGTGTATCTGCTGAGCCTACTTGTTGTGTCCCTCTCTTAAGCAAGCTCCTTAGTTTGCCTGTTCCTGGCTATCATTATAGACAAATCTGCCAATGGAGTCAGAGCAGAGTGCCAAACTAACAGCTAACACTGTCATTAACTTGAGCATTTGCTGTGATTTCTTCATTGACAAACATGTTTGTTAGAACACATACCCGCCAGAGACATCTTAGAAGTGAAGCAAGAATAAGGAAATTAAGACAGTTTGCTTGACATGCAAATTATCATCTCAGCTCTAACCAGCTTCTGAAAAAGATACACTCTATAGAAATGACACACACAAGAGAATACACAATGACTTCGTTTTCAGTCAACTGCTGTTCCATTTCATTTTTTATTTTTATTTATTTATTTTGTATTTATGGTAAAAATCCTCCTTTGCTAAGTATATTATTCTGGATTCTCCTTAAACACAGAAGCTTTTCTCTCAGCGGCTGCGAGTTTCCATCTTATTCACCTTTCTTCCCTCACGCTTTAATTGAATCTGCAAGGCATTCTTCTTCTGGTACTGTAATCGGGTGTCATGGAAACTTTGGAGCCAGACTAAAGGAGAGGGATTCAGTGGCTGGCAGTCATTAAACAGCAAGAAGGATATCTTTTGGAAACAAAGCTTTATAACTTTGGAAATTACACCGAACTATAGGAACAAGTCTATTCGGATTAATTCTGTAGTATATCTACACACATACTGATATCACCAACAACTTCCCTCGGAGTTTCCCAATGACCTGTACCAAATGCCACCAGCATTGGCAGAAGTGCTCCTGTGAACAAAAATTTCGTATTGTCTAACACTTAAACAGCCAGGACTATTCAGGGTTAACAAAAATTAGTCTGAAAAATATTTGTTTGGGGCTAAACTCTTCATTACTCAAGAAAAAAAGAGCGTAGAAGATGAATTTCTAAAGTAAATCCATACTTTCTGTGAAATGCTGCTGTAATAGTAATGCCATACACGTGTACAAAAGCCATTGTTTCACTCAGAAAGTGATTTGATTTGCATTAATACAATGGATGAGACTACGGCAGAAGAAAAGAGTCACAAATCAATGGCTATGCTTTTCAACAAATTGAATGTTCCATAGCGGCACTTTTCATACATACATATCAGGTACAGAGACTTCCATACAGGGAAGCAGAACTGAACACAGGCAAGGAAAAATCCTGCCCTCTTGCACCATGAGCTTGGTTTTACATTGTTGCAAACTGAATTGCACAGATAAAGCAACAAATATATCCCTTGAAGTGTAAGAGTAAGAAACACCAATTACAGGTATGAAAATTGGTGTGTATATCAAAATAATACATTTTGTGACAGAAAAAAAGACACGGGCAGTTCGTGTGTCAAAGCTGTTTCGCTGTTTTGTTTTTTTTTTTGTTTTTTTTTTTTTTTCTTCTTCTTCTTTCCAGGAGATTGCTTTACACTGAATAAAATTTCTATTAGAACCTTTTCTAGCTAAAAAAGCATTCCCAGTTCTCTGTCCTGGAGACCCAAACTCAGGGATATATCCTATTCCAGTTTTCAGCTGCTGAATACAAGGCAAGAAGCCCATTGTCACTATCTTGCTGCGATAGCAGAGGACCTGGGGGCAACAAGTCTTATTCTGGAAAGAGCCCATTTCCACCTATGCAGTACCTGAGCCTGATAGCTCAGAACCATCAGGTCGAAGTGGGAGAAGAGGTCTTGGGAAGCAGAGGAGGGGAAGCTCCAATCTGGTCCAATCCTCCTGCATCTTCCATGTCCTCTGCACACATCTCTCAGCCAAAGCAGAGTGGCCAAGATAAAAGGCTATTGACATTTCTGTATTCATATTTTTAAACAAAATTTTAAAAGCGTGTGGGATCCTCTATCATCTCCATTCAGAAGGATTAGTAAAGGGTAAATCTAATTATGTTGTTTTCTCACTTTGCTTTAAACAAAGACCTTGTGTTGAATAACTAAAAAGACATTGCAAATAGATGGAAAGTGAACCTGAACATCTTGGTAATGCTAAATAAAGGCTACTGGAAAGCTGATATCTAACCTTGTGGTTTCTGTTTTAAAAAATGTCTTATTTTGCTGATGAATAAAATGAAAAAAATAATTATTCAAATTGGTACCCCACCAGCACCCTTATGAAAAGATAGGCAGTTCAGCAGGTGAGCAGAATTTTACCTGGCACTCATTTAGCAAGGGTAGAGCTAGCCTTGTCCAGAGCAGGGCTGCATGCCTGCTGGCACCAAGCAGCACACCAGAGATCACTCCTACAACATTCACATGGCTTTTAGTAGTCTTCACTGCAGGTTTTGGATCCTGTCCTTCCATTAGTGATCTTGGTGAAAGATTTTACTGTATCTCACTGGAAGCAGCAGGTTTTATGTGATGCTTCTGACAGTAGGTATAGTAGAATCATAGAATGGCTTGGGTTGAAAAGGATCTTAAAGATCATCTAGTTCCAGCCCCCTGGTGTGTCACTTTGAAGTTTCAGTTTGTTTGGGTACTTCTCATTACAGTGTCCTCCTCTCAGTGATGATGATGATGACCCATGTCTGCTGCAAGCAACAAACTGGCACTGATGAGACATTTTTCACTTGTAAATCTGAAATAACCATGGCATGTTACTCACCATCCTTATGTCTGCATCTCCTTTGCTTTCAGTGTTTTAAACACCAAAATATAATTTTCACAGCCAGTGCTTATGCCCAGGTACAACTGAAATAAAGTAACCATCAATCATCTGGTGGTAGCCACAAAACAAACACTAAAGTGGCTAAATTGAATTAATTCTTCAGCACTTGATTGCGGGCATAAATGTTATGCCTGCAATCCATTTACCTTCAAATTCTATGCAGTAGGTAGACTTTCAAACTTGACAGTTGGGCATTCAGGATTTCTCTTTCCCAGTGTTTTCTTCTTTCAACTTTCATTTTTTTGTCATTTCCTGCTCAGATCCAGGAGTATTCTCATAAGGGCACACTGACTTTGTAATCATTAACACGTCCATAATTCCTGTGCTATGTCACATCTGTTTTTGAGCATTACTCACAGGCATAAAGCTTTGCAGGTTTGGGCTCCTTTTCAAGGAAAGAGAAGGCACCAGCCGTCAGTCATTTTTCCAGTGCATGAAAAGAATCAAATGCTGTCAGGAAGAATGCATTTACTTTGGAATATGAAGAACAACAAAATGTAATGAATAGGCATGAGGCATCCATGAGACAACAGCAGGCAAATGTTTTTTTCCTCTTTCAAAACATCAAGTTGATGTCCAGGAGAAACAAAATCATAAGCCAAGTGCTCTCTTAGGCAGCTGTATTTGTCTGAGGCTTTGGCCAGAATGAGGGACAACCTGCAGTAGTAATGCTCTGTTTTTCCACCAGTGTATTATTATAAGATTTTGCATAGAAAAATTGTTAATGAAATAAGAAGTTATATCTCACACCTACACTACTAAAGTTATCATCCTTTTTTACTAAAGAAACAACAGTGTGCTTTATATATTTGATGTGGATTGAATGTAAATATTTTCCCCAAATTAGGACAGCTGCATTGCAGAGATATGCTCAGTGTGGTTACCTGGCTTGTCAGTGGATTCACAGCTTCTTTATTATTCCTTTTCTGCCATGGCACCATGCAATTCAGTGCTTCCCCTCTCATTTCCCTGGCAAGCAAGGCAGAGCCTCAGGGCTCTCAGGGATAGTCACAGCCCTGCGCAGCACCGGCTGATCACCCGCCCCTGTCTGTGCCTTAAAGTCACTCTGACAGCACTACGGTGCACAGTGTGTCAGAGCAATGTCACCCTATTAGAGCATGTGAAAGTAATCCTATCTGCCAAGGCAAGGTTCTGCAACATGCAAACTAAAGTGTACTTCACTTAATGCACTTTCTCTAATTGATCTGTGTGTCCAAAATTCAGTTACAGGTGCTGCAAAGTCTGGGTGCACTCCTGCAGCCTGTGTGTGAACCTATTGCTCAGTGCTGAGGTGGGAATTAACCATGCAAGTGAGATTGCTATGAGTGTTTAATTCCAGCATAAATGGATGATCAGCTTGCAGACTGCTTCCCTGCTTTTGCAGGGCTCTGCACAGGAGTGGGACAACCCTGCAGGACAACAGAAGCAAGTTGATGGGACGCCTGCACGTGGCCAACCACCCTCACTGAGGCAGACAGCCTGCTTTCTGGGTATTTAGAAAATCTACAGATTGCCTTCTCTACCGTCTGTCTGAATACACTGCTAAAAGAAATAGTTTCCTACCATCTGAAGAGGAAAAAATTCTCAGCAGTGAATAATGAATACCTAATACATTTGGATTTGCTTTTTGGCCACCTGTGACTTATCCCTGAGGATAAGGAACCGCCTGCTTTCCTTAGGCTTCATGCTGCCCACGCCAATTCAATATTATATAGAGTAAAACCCTGCAGAAATGGCTCATGGTTAGCTCTGCTGGATGTGGAAGGGATGCTGGGGACATTGGTACAGGATTTGTTTGTGTTTTGTGTATGCTTGGAGCAACGGCTGAGAAATAAGTGATGAGCAACAAACCGCCTACTCTGGATGTCAGCCTCTCTGGATGGATCCACCTAACTTTAAATAATGCAGCGTGGAAAAAAAAGTTTATTCACCAAATACCATTTCCAAGAGAGTCTCTCTGGTATATCTGCTATTTTACACACACACTAAATCATTTGAGTTTTGTTAGGCAGTATTATTTTTACTAAAATGATATTTTGCTTTCCACAGCTTCCCATTTCCTGTAAAGGAAAACGATCTTAAAATATACGCCTCAACTACCTAAACCACTAAGCCACAGGCAGAAAGGAATAAGCCAATTCATGGACTGTCTCCACATGTATAAACAAGATTTAAACCAAAACAAAACAAAAAAAAACAAACAAACACTGTTCATCAGCTCCTGCAGAAGTCCTGTTGGTGCTGGGACATGATCTGAGTCTGAAAAAACACCTCAGACTTCTGCTACTGCTTGGATTTGTTCACCTCAAGTTTGAGATCCTTAGAAGAGTGGGTTTGGAGCATCTTTGCAACAGTCTGAGACAGCTGAGCGCTGCAGTAGGAGCCAGAAGGCATTCTCACTGCTGAAAGGCCATAGGAGCATCCTAATGCAGAACCTTAGAAGCTACAGGAAAAAGCACAAACCTGAGGACAAGAGTATTCCAGAGCAATTGTGCCTGGTTTTGTCTCATGCCTTCTACTCTGCTGTGTCTTTTGTCTTCCCTGATTACAGATCAGCCTCTTGATTTTTGTGACATTTAGACGATCTTTTCTTTGTTTGCAGCTCCTTACACATGGTTCTCAGTTCTGAATTTGTCAAACCAGGCATCTCAGAAATCTTTTTTTAACATCAGCTGCAATTCTTACTTTGCTGGCAGTTCTCTTCTGGATTTTCTTACTTGCAGCTTCTGCCCATGCCCTGGGATGACAAGACTCTGAGCAGCATCCTCATCTCCTTTCTCTCAGAAGTTCATTTACGAAGGGTGTCTCTAGTCAGAAACAACATTGTCCCTGTTTTATAATTAGGAGATAAAAATGTGGCCCTATGTTTTTAGAAAGCATTGAAAGCACTAAGAATGCTGCCATATGAGTTGAACATGCATGTGTGCAGGCCCAGTGAGGCTTCTGGTGCAATAACAGTTCCCTTACGATGGCTGAGTTTCCTGGAAATGCTTACACAAGATCCAGAAAGCGATGGGTACTCTGTGAATACTGCATCTACATCTATCCAGTGATCTCCTAAGTCAGTCGGAGCTCCTCAGCATCCTGGGGACCAGGCCCTGCTGCCTTCCTGACAGCAAAGGGTGGTTAGAAACAAAATCCATGTTTGCAGAGGGATTTGCGTATGAGAAACAGAGCAGCACACGTATCTGTGTGTGTAAGAACTGCTCTGCTGTGGGAAGTTAGCTTAAACTGGCTTTTTTTTAACAGAATTTAAAACAGAAGGTTTCTCCAACTTCAAATATTTACATGAACAGGAGTACTGTACTATATCAATCAAACACTCGTGGACTTGAAGATGTGTTGAAATCTATGTACCTGATCTCTCGGAGAGCCTTGTGAGCTGCTCGGAGCTAGTTTATATTTAAAAGCCCTAACCCAGATGACAATACCAGAGCTTGTTAGTTCTGTGTTTACACTGTGTGAACTTAAGTTACCAGCACGACAGGAGAGGATGTATATTTTAGATAACAAAATCTGGTTTCTATCTTTCATATTTTTAGATTTCACTCCTATGAATCTCTTAGCCAAGCAAATGAGTATTGCGTTTAACTAATGTTCTATAGAGGGAAAAACCCACCTATCTTTAAAAAACAACAAAAAAAACACCTATTGGTTTGAGTAGAAAAAAAAGTTAAATCCAATAATTGCATTTAGAAGCTGAGTTGCATTTCTCAAACTCCTTTTTCAGTTCATGAACCATGGGATGATACAGTAAAAGGAAATGGATTTGCAGAATTTTTGGTTCTATTGCCTGCCTTTTCATCTCAGATGAACAGGAATAGACTCTGAGAACTGACTTCTGCAGGCATTATTTCTCAACCATTTTCATAACATTTCAAGTGAAACATCCACTTTTCCTCTGCCTGCCCTGTAAACACCAACCTGAGAGTCAAGCCAGACCCTCTCCTCCTCCAGTCAGCTCCCCAGCTCACAGGGCTATAGGACTTTCTGGGAGCATCCATGCTACACCAGCACACCTCTGTTATTTGCCACCTCACCTACCTGCCCTCACCCTTTCACTCCCCAAAATGACATTTCAAACTAATACATTGCGAGATCCAAGCTGGGGGTTCTGCAAAGGGCTGATTGCTCTTTGCAAGCAGGAGACACAGGTTATGGTGATAATTACTTGTGGAAAACCATTAGCACCACATGGCAGTAATTAAACCCTGAAACCTCTTGCTACCAAGCTTGAAGATAATAAGGAATCAGTGAAGTGCAGCCTTAGACTGGGAAAAAATATTTTCCTTGGGACAGACATATCACTATGCAGTGTTATGGTCACTTCTGTGTACCTGAAAGCCATCCTGGTGTCCCAGGAGAAGAGGAAGTCCCACACATGTCTTTACCTGATTGCACCTGAGCTTGTCAGAGTCCCCCCTTCCTGTTGCTACCAAATCTGCTGTAATATCTAATACCTGCACTGGGAGAGTGAGGATTACTTGTTTAAGGAAGGTTAGTGTTGCACTGTAGGTGCAGCTTGGGACATTGTGCAAGTTGATTTCTATCAAAGCAAGCAAAATCAGGAAGTGATGGGAGCCAAACTGAAGGAGCATCTGATTAAAATAAATGGGAATAAGGCTTGTAGTTCAAGCCTTCCATGCAACACAAGTCAAGAAAAATACTTTTGATTTAGCACTAAGCTAGCAATTTTAAAAGCTTTGAACAACACCTCTGATGTATCTGACCTTGAAGAAATTTGTTATTTATGGTGCCATCAGCTGAAAAGGTTTGAATTCCTACAGGGGCTTTGCAGGGTGGTTTCCTAGGAAATTTATAGCAATGGGAGAAAAAAAAAAAAAGCAATTCAGGTAAGCAAATAAGTAGATCCAGACCTGCATTTTTTTAAATGTGTGTCTTTCCCCTCTTTTCCTCCTTCTGTGACTCCACTGCTGCCTAACAGACTGATAGGCAGTTCAGGAAGCTGTGATGAAGGCCAGTTTGTATGGCTGTGGGACTCCTGGCCACATAGATAACATTAGCGGATGCCCAAGCCAAATTTAGTTGTGGTGCTGGCAATACTCTTCTGCCCGTGGTCTGGCTACATTCATCCCTGTTACTCCATCTGTGGGGTGGTTTATGACCTTTGCTCTGTTCAGTCTGATGAGTATGACCAATAAAAGCGTAAAGGGAAGAGGTTTTTAAGGAGGTGGGTGACTACAGCTGAGGCCCTCTGACAAAAGCCTGAAGACTTTTGAAGACTTCTCTGAGGACAGTAGTGGGACAGATGCCATACTAGGAACATATTGACCTAGTCAGTTCAAGTTTTGCTGTCAGAGAAAATAAGTACCTGATGCTTTTCCTTGTACAACACTATAAACATTCATATTCATGTTTCTATAGTTTCATATCTTCCTGTAATCTCATATGCTTATACCTCCTTGGCAATAATAAATACTGTTCTCGTTACATCCACAGCCACAAGGCCTAGGACTATTTTCCAAGACTGACGTTTTGGTTGACCTTCAAACTCCTCTAGGCAAAGGTTCTGCCTGTGGCTTGCTTCATTTAGTGTGTCAAAAATAAAGTAAGAGAAATTGAGTAGCAGAAGCTAGAAATAGCTGGGTGCCTGATTTTCCCCTTTTGGCACTTCCTCCTAGTTTCCTTCCTAGTTTCTTGGCATACACCTCCTAGTTTCCATAGGAGTTTAAGCCTCTCTTTTTGAGAAATGAAGATGGCCACCTACTGGGCTGGGAGAGGGCTATGTCCTCAGGAAACGCAGCTGCCCTTTAACGGAAATCCAAAGAGCTCCTCTTTCAGATTATTATGAAAAGTTTCTCTTCAGAAAGAGTGGTGAAGCCTTGGAACAGGCTGCCTTGGGAGATGGTGGAGTCACTGTCCCTGGAGATGTTCAAGAACTGTGTGGATGTGGCACTGAGGGACATCATTAGTGGGCATGGTGAGGATGGGTCAACGGTGATCTTAGTAGTCTTTTCCAACCTTAATGATAGAGTACCCATATTTTTCTGCCAGTTTTTGTGCCCATCACACACACACATATGCACACCTGCAATGGGTGCTTCAGCCTTTCCACTGAGGGCAGTGTGGCCCAAAAGCCAGCACAGCCCTGATGTGGTGCTCAGGAAAGTGGCCAAAGCCAGCCTGCATGAATTTGGGTGCAGGTGTACCAAGGCACGGTGCATTGATATAGAGAAGAAAAGGTTTAGAATAAGAGGAAAGCAAGAGGGGTGGATCTTTAGACAAACAGCAATGCACTCTCTCTCTTTTCATACTCCGCTTATAAAAGTAGTGATTTTCTGGTGGGAGATCACGGGATGGATCAGAGGCTAGCCAATGAGTGAATTACATAATAAGCTTGTGCAAAAGTCTGCAGTGCCAAAACACCCTGCAACAAGGATACTGCGGAACAGTTTTAACTTCATATTCCAAACTTCCTGAGGTTGTTTATACCATACCTCAGACTGATGAAAAACTTTTTCTTACTGGTGGACTAGTGCAAAATACCTTGTAGCTAGTGCTAAAAAGATCTGGGGGTAGCACATAGTGCATGGTTTCTAAGCTAAGAACAGAAGAATTGGTTATATATCTCAAGGAAAAAAAAGCCACTCGTATAATTACAAGATTTGGGGCTTTTTTCCAAAGCCTTTCCTCCTATAAATTAACATCTCAAACAGGAGATTAACTGTTATTTTTAGAGCAATATTATGGTGTAGATGTGTTTCTGCAGCTTTTTCTCAGACATTGGAATGGCTCAGAGGATTGATGAAGAGATGTGAAACATCACATGAGAATCATTAGTCTGACCAGAAACAGGGCCACATTCACTTCTGCATCCCAGATGTATGCTCACGCAAACCCCACTGACAATGGTACAACACTCATGAGTTACAAGGATGAATCATAACCGAAGTCACTACAGATTGAAACTAGTTACTAATGAATGGCTTGTTTGGTGAGCCATACGAAAAAATATGGTGTTTTCAGTACAAATCCCAGAAGACAGATGTCCAGATTTCAGAAATTACTTCCAAACTGGCACTACTTGGCACTCTCATAAGAGAGGGGAGGGGGGGAGGGATTTAAAAGAACACTCTTAATCTAAAAACGTATTTGTGTCTGAACTATATTTAGATGCTGAGGCCTGTGAACTTTTGAAGAAAGGACCCAATTCTGCAGTTGTTTTGTTGATTGTGGCTATCTCTAGATCTCAGAATACTTCAGCACTTCTCACCTGAGCAGATAAAAGCCGCAAAGGCATCTATTTCTAGATCATCTTCTTCTATTGAGTGTTGCACCCCCTCTACAAAAATCATTTTCTCTATTTGTTTCCAGCTCTTCTCATCTACTGAAATCCCCAAAGGTTGACAGGTGAAAAACTTGCTACAGAGGTTTTAAGATCTCCACTGCAGGGGTAGGCTTCTTTTCATCACCCTTTACGCAGCTCAGGGATGGAGAAATCTCTATGCCCAAAGGAGAACCTCATAGTGCTGTGGACTTGGCATGTCTTAAGGCCAAAGGAAACACCAGTTCTGGCCTGCTTTCCCCTGTACAAAGAGATTTATGCCTGCATCCCTTCCCCAGAAAATTGGTCATAGCCTTGTAAAATGTGTGGTACAGGAAGGCTTCTGCAAGTACTCCTCTTGATGCAGCCTCATTCTCTGTTGCTTTCAAACACAGATTGCTCTAGGGAGAGCGTTGCAACAATCAGGGCTCCCAGGTGGGAGCTGGGACACAGGGGACCATCAGCTGTCATAAATATTTAATATTTGCATGCAGAGTGTAACAGCTTCAGCAAGGGAGGCTCTGCATCTGCCAGAAAACATGGATTTAAGCAGACGGTGGTATTCAACATGCCCCTCCCAAACCTTCAGCACATGCTTTAGTCAGTCTGTACATTCAGCCCAATTAGTGAGCAGGGCCAAACCAGCCACTGCCACCGTGCTCTCACACTACACAACTGATTGAAGCACAGGCAGCAGTCTCACCAGGGATCGCCGGTCTGTACCACTGCTGCTCACAGCCCCACAGGCAGCTCCCATGTTTCACAACAGCCGCTGTCTTTTGCTGTCAGTGTGTATCCTTTAGACACCAGCAGGAAATAAAGCACAAAGCTGGAGACAGGAACTTGTTTAATGACAGATATTGGCAAAGACAGGTGTAATCCTCAAGCTACTTTTAACTCATTTCAGGAAATAAGCAGGTATCATTTTGACAGCATCCCTCTATCATGCAAAGCTGGAGAGCCCCATGACAAGGCGTGGTCTTCCTGGAGGGAGCAAGGAGACCCAGTCTCATTCTGTTGGGAAATTGAGAGTTCCAGCTTTATCACTCAGGTGGCCATTTTAGTAAAATCAGTCTAGAAAAGTATGTTTTAAATTCAATTTTCAGTGTCATTTAACTTCATTGTTAAGTGGCAGTTATAGTGTGGTACAAATTGAAGCAAGTCTATTGGTATGTGCTCTTGGTTTGGCAGCTGCTGTTTGGCATCAACTTTGCCATTTCCTTACCTTCAGCTGCTCCTTTGCTGCAGACTTTGGGTCATGCTTGACTTCAGTTCATCTCCAGCATCTTCTTCACATAGAGGCTCATCCCCACTCTTTTACTACCTCTTCTAATTAGCCTGAGAGAGTTTTCTATTCCTCTTTTTTTTTTTTCCCCCCAAGAAGAAAATAGTGAAAGCAATCACAAAACTATAATTCCTGGAAGCACGATATTTAAACCAGGGAGGATTTGTGTCCAGGGAAGAACTTGAGGTCCCACTCGACTGCTGCTCCTCAGCCTCTTCCCAGATGCGTGCTCACATACACATTCATATCCCACTGGGAAATGACAAGGAGCAGCAAGAGGAAATGGACTTCAGAGATACAAAACGCTCCTTTCTGCCTCCCGAGGAATGGATGATGTGGAAGAGGAAGTGCCAAATCCCAAACAGACCCCGCATGTACACCTGTGATTGTGTACACAGAGCTCTTTGAACCTGCAGGAGACAAAAAGCAGATGAGAAACTCCACTTGATAAGGCAGCCTGGATATTTACATTATTGCATGCTAATGACGGCACATGAGCCAGAGTATAAACCTGGCCTCTGTGAAAATGGGGGAGACAAGCAGGAGTTGTTTCCCTGCTTTATGGATGGGAATGCTTGAGTCTGTGAATGTTAATCTATATGTGAACCCATGGTTTCCCTGCTTTATGGATGTGAATGCTTGAGACTGAAGGTGGTGTCTGGGTCTCTTTTGAGTATAACCCTTGAACTTTCCTTCAGTTTTAGCCTAATTACTGCTAATTATTAAAGATTATCCAGGCAAATTATAGAACTGTTTAACAACACATCTTAAAGAGTTACTACCAGACTGAAAAAGATGAGAGGAAGGAAATTTTTTTCCTGCCAAAGCACATAGCTGCACACACAATGATACTAAATCATCTGATTGCTGGTATTTTTCCCAGAGAATGAAGTCTTAGGAGATCTGGGGCTTCTTCTCTATGAACTCCTGTGGAACTGCTGTGCTGGCAGAAGACTTGGACTGCCGGGGCAATGTGCTGCATCACTCTGCTCTGCCATGGCTTTGTGGTGGGTGGTACAGCCCCAGCTGCTGGAATCACAGCATTTTCACTTCCATTCATATACAGCATGTTTCTCACTCTTGTGATTGCAGGTGAACATCATAACATGAAGCAAACACAACGTGAATATTGACCATGTGGAACTGAAAGAATCCAGCATGTTCTGTGTCATTGTTAAATCATGCCTTGGAGGATCAGTCTGTACTGGAAGCTAAGAAGGGAATGGACCCTCATTTGCAAAGAACTGCAAAGTGATGGATTCAGGATCTGGAGATGGTATCAGGGTGTAGGTGCATATTGTTTTTATAATACTGTTTTTTCTAATTTTTTATTTCTTTTCTCCAGTGGGTAGCCTTTATATCAAATACTTATCTCTTAAAGACCTATCTGTGTTTCTGGACAATCACTCACTTGCATGTCACTTCAAAATCTGTAGGCTCCAAACCCAGGACCAAACTGTGATTCAAAACATTGCAGTGAGCACAGAGTGAAGCCTCTGTGTCCTCCAGAGCAATGTGAATGAGTCACAGCACCTGCAGAGACGGAAGAAGGAGTCAGAATGATTTTCCAAAGTACTGACCGCTGACATACCATGGGGGTGATGCAGCCTTCAGTGAGGGGAAGGACAAGATAGGAGAATGGCACAGTTTTTTGTGTCTTCCCTAATTATACATTTGCAGAATTAAAATGGACAGAAGCAGGGAATGTAATTATTTATCAGCTGCCACTTTCAGTTTGTTGCGCACTATGGGACCTTTCTGCCACTCTCTTTACAAAAAAGAACCTAGCTTGTTGAATCCCAACTTGGACACTTCTCCTGGGACAGGACACACTGATCGGAGAACACAGACATCACAATCGCTGCACAGATAGATCCTGCTCCTCCTGCTCTCCTAGCGCCCTTGTATTACCTCATATCCTTTGCTTTTATTGCTCCATCCAATGCAATAGCTTCAAATTCCATGAAAATAGAATAGTTTCTTGAGAGAGAAACTGCCCCTTTTGAAAAGACATGAGTGGATGCATAGTTATACATCTACGTATTTTGCAGAATCTGTCCTACAGAATGACTTAGATTCAAAGGTTGATATGCTGACACCACATGTCTAGATTTCAGACAAAATTTCAGCAAATTCTTTTGACATAGTCATACTGATATATTGAGAAGTTTGGAAGTTGTATAACTTTTGCAATAAACTAATATTCTCTTATGCTTTGAGTTCATCCTCTGAGCACTTTCAATCACAGAAATACTAAAGCTGGAAAAAATGAGAAGGTTATTGGAAAAGTCATGTCTTCAAGACTCTATGAAAATGATTTGATCTAAGCTTAGGCTCTGGGTCACGTAAGACTTTCTGGGGGGTATTTTAAGGAAATAGAAAATAATCAAAAAGATGCAGAGTATATATTTCAGTGCAGTAGATAACCAATATCTGGAGTGCTTGACCATTCAAAGAGAGAAGAAGATACAGGTACATACATGCTTTCAAAATATAAATGATCTAATATCAGGGCATTGTATCACTTCAGTTTCAACAACGTAAGAATGAAATAAAATCATAATTTGTTGGTATTTTAGCTACTGCATGTCTACTTGACATAAAACTAGCCAAATGGGAGAAGAAGTGTTTTTTGGGTGTTGATAGGAGGATAAGCTGTCTGCTGTTCAAATTCAGCCCACACTGCCAACAGAAATAGTGATAGTAATGGAGTCTCCCTTGCCATTGCCACCTGACAGCTGTTTGGTTTATGTGTAATGGGGCAGTGGACTAATCTGATATTTTTAGACTACCCATCACTCTTATTTCCAGACAGGACCATAAGATCCCTCAGACTGCTCCCTAGAAGAGAGATGTCAATGCACAAAACCCAGCAAGAGTGTCTTTAGATACATCTAGAACTGAGCAACATCAAGACAGAACAAAAAACCCTCTGAGTCCTGCAAGAGCCCCTCTCAGTGCAGGGCTGGGACAAAGTGGATGCTTTTACAGTTTCCTGAAGTTCTGGTGGTTTTCTCAAGACAAAATGCTCAGTTGTCCCTTTGTCCCTTTATGTGGTCCAGGAGTGTCCCTGTTTTGGCAACTTCTGGCAGCTGTTCTTACCACCAGACCCAGCAGTGGTGTGGGCTCAGTCCTGGCACGAGGTGTCAAAGCAAGCGAGCAGCTCCCAACAAGAGAAGGGAGAGGGAGACCTTTTCTGTAAAGAGGGGTGCAGAGTGGATTTCATTGGGAAAAAAAGAAGATCTTTCTGCTTACGTTTTCCATAGTGAGCATGGCATTTTCAGGAGGAAATTTGAATACCAAAATATTCAAGCCAAAATATGAAGTTTTTAATTTTGGCAGCTTAGGACAGGTTTGGGCTGCTCAGTTTTTGACAGTAAAGCAACATATATTCGCACTATTTTTTTTCTTCTTCTTCTACAGAATGCTGACATTTTCAAACTCATTTTCTTTCAAATGCTGTTTCACTGAACATTTTCAATAACGCTTTTCATGGTATTTAATTCTGAGGGCTTCTCACTGTGAAAGGAATAGCCAAGGAGCCAGGGAAGAGCTGTGGGAATGCATTAGCTCTGCTGACTCCTGGGAGTGACTTCAAGAAGTGCTTGGAGCCCAGCTGGCCCTGCCTTTGCAAGACACCAGAAAAAGTGGAATAAGCCATGCCACAGCATCTCCTCAGCTACCTTGCAGCTAGAGAGAGCCTCTCCCAGCCAGTCCAGGGGATGAGAACAGTCCCTCCTGCTTGCAACTACAGGCAGCAGCATACAGCTCTGTTTCTACAAGCTTATAGTGTAGCTGGGATTGATGTAACAAACATCTTCATGATGGCACAGCTGCCCAGAGAGGTTGTGGATGCCCCACCCCTGGAGGCGCTCAGAGCCAGGTTGGATGTGGCCCTGGGCAGCCTGGACTGGTGGCTGTCAGTCCTGTCCATGGCAGGGGATTGGAACTGGATGAACTTTGAGGTCCCTTCCAACCCAAGCCATTCTATGATTCTATGATTCCTACATTTGCACATGTAAAAAACAAGCACCAAGCAGCAGCTCTCCTTCTCTGCTCAGTGAAAATGAGCAGCACAGCTCAGAAAAGACTGAGGAGCTCCTAGGAAAGAAAGGGAAAACCTTCATGTTTCACTGAGTTCACTCAGGGTCAAAATGTCATACCGCTTTTTTGGCTATAGGCACCTTTCCTCTTCTGCTAACTTCCAACCAGAGGAGCTTCTGTTGAGTATACAGAGCATCAGAGTATTATACACATGTAGCCAAAACTGCCAAAGATAGAAAAGAGGAGCTAAACTGAAAGTGATGGCAATGTGTTGATGAAATCCCACTCCCCCACTCATCCAGTCAGACTCTGAAGGATGGCTAACGGGTTTCTGAGCTCCCCAGAGCAAACAGCATGGAAATGTAAGTCGTGGTTTGGTTTATGCCCAGAGTGTTGAACTAATAGCACTTGTCTCACATGTAAGCAGCTGCAAAACCTGATATTTACACAAGAATTCACAGAGATGAGAAAAGACTGCTTTTATTTTCTAGATGACAGCCTCCGGTTCAAACGGGAATTAATTTGGGAAAACCCTCTGGTCTGTGTCGTAGAGCATGCCAGGTTAAATGATGACAGCAGACTTTTTCTTTTATCATGGAAGACTGGCTTTAAAGTATCACCATCATTCCCACATCAAGACAGGAGTAATCTTACCTACAAAGGCACCAATCATTTTGCATGCCAAATAGACTGTGAGCAAAATAAAATCTACCCTTTAAAGCCATCAATCAAAGAGCTCACTTTGCATAAATACAAGTACACCCAAATACACTTACTAGTAGTTGCCACTTTTTCACAGAGCCATCACTGGTAGTACATCCGTGCTTGGCTTACCTTAAGCAAGGTGGCTCTGATTTCAAAGCTTAAAACTTGCTTTAAGTTGGCATTTCTAAGGTTCAAACATCAGCTGACACACGCTGCTGCTGGCACCATGATGGCTCTTGTCTCAGGCACCCAGAAGTAAGGGCACAGTGTAGTCTTTCAAGACCACTGAGTGCAGATGGAAACTACAGTCCAGCTTTAGATATCAAGTCTGACTTCAAGTCCTAGCGTGAGTTACTTCTGATTCTGAAAAATCAGCTGTATCAGCTGATCTAACAAACTGCATCCCTGTTCTTACAAACCTTGAATCCATTTCATGGAGAAATGATGGAGCAGGTGAAGCTCCTGCTGGCGGAATGCAGCACTGCTAGTGGCAGGCAGGATACTGAAATGTGTGATACGTGAGATTGTTGCTGGATTTGGAATAGTTTGTAAATCCAAAATAAATTTGAACCTGGGCTCCTGCTGGGAGTTTGGGGACTCTGACTCCATGCATTAGAATGGTTTCACCAGTATATTTTTAAGTTTTTTGAGGCAAAAGTGAGAGTGCCCAACAGAGCCATCAGGGCAGTGAGATAGCATGGCAGAGGTCAGTAAAGCTTCCAGCTTTGCGGAGTTTGGTCTTTACACTGTAACATAAAATGGATAACTATGGCCAAATATATACCTGGCAACTTCCTTGTCTTCTGTGGTGCTGTTCCAGTTTTTCTTGGTACAAGTAAACTTGAGCACATATTTTATTCTTAGACATGAGCATCTTCCACAGGTCTTATGTTATGATTATCGTACACAAGTTCAAAGTACTTCCAAATCAAACATTTGGAGCTGATGAACAACGTATGTATTGCTTCACCTCCTATTTCCCTAAAGGCTCCAACTACTCAGCCTCTGAAGTGACAATATGTCTGTGCTTCTGTTAAAACCAAAAGAAGAAAAAAAGAAGAGGAAAAGAGAAACTATTATACAGATTTTTGTCTGATGCTTCCATCTTGTGGCCAACTCAGAAAAGAAAACTTCTGCTTGCTTTTTCTATTAAGGTGTTAACTAATGCAAGCAAACATTAAAACTTGTAAAGGTGTCCCGAACTTTTCCTCTAGTTTTGTGAAGGGGAATGAACTACAATTGAGTTTTCCATTTGGAAGGGACTGAATGCTGGTAGAGGAAGGGCTGGTTTCCCCCTCCATCACCCACTGTATTTTGGACTCAGGAGAGCTGGCAGTGCCAAAGGGTACAGGCCAGAGACAGGGCTGGGCTGATGAGGCCATGGGTGCCAAGCCTGGCCCTTTGCCTTGCTGTGAAATTGATGCCAGGACTCCCATGATGTACAGACTGTCATCCAGCTATCAGCTTCACAAGACAGCCCAGATCTGCTAGATGGCTTTCCTTCTTCATTATTCTTGAGCATATGACATGCTTACCTTCCATTTTCTCTGATCTTTCCCAGGGGTTATCCCACCACACAGCTCCCATGCCAGAAGGTGACCAGATATAGTCTTCTCACTGGGATGGGTGCAAGCTCACCATGCCTTAGGTGCCATCAGAAACTTCTCAGGGTGGATGGACAACTTGGTTCCACCTGATGAAACTGCTTCTTTCCTTCAGCATGGCTCACAGCAAGCAAGAATGTTAGTCAAAGGTCTGCTCATCTGTACACACTGAAGTCTCCTGCCTAGGGCCCATGTATAGTGTGATTCTCTAATTTTTCCTTCCCATCCTGGCCAGAAGTCCACCCCTGTCTGTTGCTCAGGGTACACTGCTGCCCTCACCCCATCTCTGGCCTCCTGGGTAAATGCCTCTTCCACAAGCCCATGGGCTCTCTTGGTAGCCAAATACTTGCAGAGGCCTTGAGGGAGGGAGCAGGGTCATAGGCACCTTGGTCATGGTCTCCAGTGCAGTGAGGAATGGGGCTATTGTGCTGGATGGGTTTGCTTCAATAGGAGGGTTCCCTGAGTGGACACGCTTGCACACATGTAGTCATGCGCTATGCAGTGGAGACTGCACTCCTGCTTTGCAAAAAGGAAGAAGGGTGAGAACTGAACCCAAGCTCCACATCCAGCTGCAGGTTCTTGTGTAGGGAGGGATTTTGATATTACCCCCTTAATCGTGGCTTGAGGAGTCTGTCACTCCCCATGTCTCATACGGGTGCTGGCCCTCCAGAAAGCAAGGCTGAGAGGAATGAATATAAAGGCACAACAATGCCATGTCTGCCTCCACAGCCCCTGAAGTGGTGGGAAGGGTTATGTCCACATTGTTTTGTGAGATAAGGAATCCTCTTTGAGAAGGGTGCAAAGGAGAGGAAACCTGCTGTAATTCTTACCTAAGGCAAGAGCTCAGGCTGCTGCACCCTGATTGATGTAAGGAGGAGTTTTGCTTTGTGAAGAAGCGGTGAAGAAGGAGATGTTTGATGGAGAGTTCACCCCAAAAAATGTTTTAATGAAAGTGACTACTCTCTGGACAGGAGATTTTTAACCTGCCTGTTCTCAGGGTTTTCTCACAACAAGAATTTCTCACTTCCCTGTTTCCTGCCAGCAAACAGGGACAGTTTTTAGAGCAGAAAGTCCATCTGATAACTTTTATGCTGTTTTCAAGCTGATATCATACAATTCTTCTCAAATTCTCACTCAGTTATATTAACTACTGTGGGAGTACAGCATCATAGAGCAAAATCTGTTTTGGTTCATGAAGAAGGTCATTTCAGCACAGGTTTAAAAAAATACCTGCATCTGTGGCCAGAGGAAGAGAAACCATGGTGATTTGAAGATGGACTCATCCATCCTCTATGTTCATCAAGAGCTTTAGACTAAAGGCTGACATAAGCCAGTTTAGTACCTTGTTAAAAATAACCTTTGCATGAAACCTCTTATTATATGCCTGTACCAGAAGAAGCAGAGCACATATAGGGGATACATGACACACTGTTGCCTTTTGCGTCCCATGCACCCCTTTCCCCAGCAGGTGCAGGCAGGTGGCATTGAACCTACCAGTGCTGAGGCCAGAAGGGTTTCAGCTTTCATGGGGAGCTCAGACATCAGTCACTGGAGCAGTACACCTACCACAGTTTGTGGTCAGCAGGGTTTTGCATGGACAGAATTCACTGGTTAAGTTACCTGCTCATTGGCAGTTCCTCACTGTGCCCACCAGAAGGGCCCAGGGAACTCTCCTTGCTGCCTGATGCCTTCACAGAGCACACTACTAACCCAAAATCTCAGGCAGAAAAAAGAAAAAAAAAAGCAAGCAAGACTGATCCCTTATAACAATCTTTCAATAAGTGAGTATAGACCCCTCACATATCCTTAAATTATATATCATTTATTGAAATATAGAGATCTTAAT
>JANHGO010007877.1:0-50240 GCA_024606505.1 Aquila spilogaster | reverse complement strand
GGCGCCTGGAGCACCTCCTCCCCCTCCTTCACTGACCTTGGTGTCTGCAGGGATGTTTCTTTTACATGTTCTCAGTCCTCTCTCCAGCTGCCGTTTCTGTGTGCCCTGCAACTTTTTTTTTTCCTTCTTAAATCTTTTATCCCAGAGGTGCTAACCACTATCACTGATGGGCTCGACCTTGGCCAGCGGCAGGTCCATCTTAGAGCTGGCTGGTATTGGCTCTGTCGGACATGGGGAAAGCTTCCAGCAGCTTCTCACAGAAGCCACTCCTGTAGCCCCCAGCTACCAAAACCTTGCCACACAAGCCCAATGCAGCAATGACTTTGGGTTAAAAAAAAATCACAAAGCAGTATTAACATTAACAAAACTAAGCCACTAACAATATATTACAATGAGCTTCAGCTTTAAAGCGCTCTAAGTATGTATTTTGGTTAAATAGTAAATCAGCATTTTTCTGTGCATTTGTTAAACTTGAGACATCTGGAACCTAAAGTATTTCTGTGTACAAGTTACTTTTTTTAGAGCAACCTGGTGATAAAACCCTGCCTTTGACATGTACACTAGAACAGAGGCCAAAAATCGAAAGGGCGGTATTGTAGTATTTTCAGCTTTGACTTGGAATTTGGGGAGGGTAATGCTTTCCAGTTATTTGCAGCTTGATTGGTCTTGAAATACTCTTTAAGATGTGATTGGTATGGGACATTCCTGCTCATTTTATCCTCAAAGGCACAGAGCTGAAAGAAAAACCTCGAGACAGTGGTATACTCTCTCAATGCACTTGTGTAGGAATATAAAAAGTTACAGCATCAATGTGCAATGCTCACAGGCTTGCTGCTAAAGACTCTGGTTTGGTATGTGAGGTGTATTTATACTTACAGTAGTTATAGTCAGCACAGAGCCATCTCAAAAATAGTTGGAATAAGATGAGTAAGAATCCTTTCTCCAAAGAACCGCTGTAGTCCTTTATATTCAAAATAATCAAATTTTGCATGCACGGTGGCCTCAGTGCAGACAACAGCAGACCAAGGAAAAACAGTATGGGTATGTAACAGTCACTGAAGCAGCTGCATTCTCAGATTTTTATGGTTGAATAAATATGGAAAATTTGTGAAATCTCAGTTCCAGGATTAATTATTTTAGCTCCTAATGCTCTGTTAACATTGTATAAAAAAAGTATGTGCTTGGACTGGATTTATTACCTCTTCCTCACAGTTGCCAGAGGGGAAACTTCTCTACCGTGTAAAGAAATCTTCTTTTCTGGCATCTGTGTCTTGTAGAAATCTTGCAAAGCCAGAATATTTTCCATTGGGAAAGCAAGGTCCTATGAACTGTACTTGATCCACAGGAAATCTTTAGCACAAAGGCAGGAATACTGGCAGGTTTACTTTCTTTGCTAGAGTAATTCCAGTTGTACTCTTTCCAGTCTTAAGAGCTTTATGATTTAGCTGTATAGTCTGAAATTAAAATTTATATGTAGAATTAATGTTACTGCATCTGTGTCAAGATGTTGGATTGTCATCTTTACTTTCACCTTTCTAGAGAACTGCTAAGCTTTTTATTCTGACTGTTGCCTTAAAGTTTGAAGAGTTGTCCTCTAAGGCGTACTGCTTTTGGGACATCTCTTGTTTTCAGTGTCTTTATAGCATATAAAAATATATGGAAACTTTCAGAATTGGGTACCTGTATGGTATGTTCTGTATGACAGAAGCCTTAACTGTCACAATTATTCAGAAGATTTGAGTATATGTTATTTTTATTTGCGCTTCTGAAAATAAATATACTACTGAAGTCAACTTTTACATGCCTATGTTAAAATTGTTCTTGGGTCATAGACAGCTGTCTGAATATAACAGTAGTTTCTGTGAGGTCAGCACAGGCATTTAAAGAGCAGCAACAACAACATAAAAATTCTATACCCTGTGTTAATGAAGTTTTTTCTAAGCTGTCAAAAGGCCAATGAAAATATAAATTAGCTGGGTCACTTTTGCCTTGGCTTGTGTTTTTTTTTAATGCTGCTGCACTATTTAAGTATTGATCTTGCAAATATTTATGGTGAGATGTACAAAGCTTAAGAGGTATTCTATTGATATCAGTTAAATTATTTCTGCTATCAACCAGCTGTTATACAGTTTGCAAATCTGTAGGAGAGGCTCACTTCAATATACCTATATTTTGTGTATGTCTACAGTTTCGTATTTCTGAATATTTCTTCTAATAGATGGCAACGTCTTTTATCCGAACCATAGAACTTGGAGGAAGAGGCTGTGCATCTTCATTATTTGATCCTTTAAGAGTCCATGTAAAGGGGCTTTCAAGCTTTGTTAATTTTATTGACAAGCTGCAAGAAATTGTTGGTGAAATCTTAAATCCAAGGTAATAGAATTTCTGTTATATTTTTGTCTTGTTGAGCACCTCTTTTTTTCTTTTTTTTTTTTTTTTTTTTTCTTTCTTGTGCATGTGCCTCGAGGAGAGGGAATGAAGGAAAATCTAATCATTTACTTATTTAATAATTCAGAGTAAATGTTTACAACTTAAATCTTATTAGGAAATATAAAAATTTGAAAAACAATTGGGGCAAGCTTATAGATTTTTAAGGTTACTCTTTGTATTACATTTTTATGAAATCAATGGATATATGGCTATTTGGTTAGTTCCCTAGTTGTAAATGAACTTCCAAAGATTTCAATCTTGTGGGTCTGGTAAGTACCTAAACTAATATGTGCTTTACTTCTTGCTCGTTAATTACTTTCTTTTTGTCATTTTATTTTATATACCTTTATATAAAAGGAGTCTTTATTGCTGCTGACAAATGGTGACATCAGTTATTTAGCGTTTCTTTTCTCTTCTTTTTAACCTCATAAGTGAAGCATAAGAATTATTTCTTAGGAAGGCTCTGGTGAAGTCATTGATTTTTGAATGTTTTTCAAGACCTGAAGTTAGTCTTTTGGGCAGGCTTATAAATGTGACATTAATTAGAGAAGTGTAAGTGTAACACAGGAATTTGAATTGGTAAGTGCTGGCATTAGTACAGAGAGAAGAGCAATTTTCTTAAGCATTACAGAAGTTAGTATTTTTTTTTTCATTTATAATCAGTAATTTTTCTATACAAATATTTAGCAAGTCAGCTGTAATAGTTCTGTCCTTGATACTAAAGAATCTTTTTTTTTAGACTGAATTGAGTCTAATCTGCACAGCTGAAAACCAAATGTTATAAGCAAACCATAAGCATTATTTAAATTACTGTTCAGATTGTATTGAAGCTGGAAGTGGGAGGTATTTCTGAAGTTGTTTTGCAGTTTTTATTTTACTTTTAAATTGTGTTTTTTTGTTTTTTCATTTCAACATCCTGGATGCCAAAGACATGCTGTCTGTGCTGGTAAATAAAGAAAACTTTTGATTCAACATCTAATGTATGCATTTTAATTTATTTAAATCATCTGGCACTGTACATTGATAAAAATGAGAAATGGAAAGACACTTATGTGCATGAACTTACTTTTCAGGGTGGAAAGACCACTTTTTCAGGTGTATACAGTTCAGCAAAGTGTAACATGAAATGCTATGTCTTGTTAATTACCCTTATGTTTAAGGCATGTGAGAAAAATCAGAGTGGAATAGTTGCTGGGAATTATCAATTTCTAATTTGGAGAATTCTCTAGAGCTTGGAAATTCTTTTCAGCATTCAGCTATTTATTCTGTTGCTTCCTCTGCTGTACCTGCTGTCCCATTTATTCTGGGATATAAATCTCGTTAACATCAGATTCTGGTGTGTTCATTAGTTTGCATGTATACGTGTAGGTGTTGGTTGTATCACTGACCAAGAATGGAAGCTAGTTGTACTGTGGTGTTTCTAGTATCTCTTGTACTCTGTATAGGCTTTATAACCTCACGATGTAAAATACTGCTATTTCTATGTATGTATCTATATAGTAGCTCAGTGCTTATAGAAATATACCAATCAGTTGGCTGTCTTTGAAAGAATCTTCATTAGTATGCTGAAGTTCTCAAATATTATAGGACTAGTATATAGCTTAAAAACTGTAAAAGTCACAACATTGGTGAACAAAAAAGTATTTTTCTGAAATGTTTGGTAAGCCATATGAGCGAGGACTGTCTGTATGCCCTGCCTGTGATGTAACAGTTATGAATTTCAGAATATGCAGTTTTACACAAGAAATTTCTCTAGTTCTTTTACTACTGCATTCTAAAGAGCAGAGGGAGAAAAGCAACAATGCAGCAAAAGATCCCATTGTTTAGTCTCTAGAAGCCTGCTGAGAAATCTGAGCAAACGACAACCTATCTGTAGTATTGCTGTTTCTCTGATGCAGAGATCAGCCAAGCTCCAAAAAACAGGTCTCGGTATTTGCTATGCCACAAGAAAAATGCAGTATTTTTGGTTGTTTACTTAATGATTAGAAGTCTGTTATTTCAGTTTCATCTTGTTACAGTGGACATCTTATGAAACTTGAACTTGCATAAAATACAAAGTAGCCAAATAAATGCTTGGTACATTGTAGAACACATGTTGAAAAGAGGCTTTCTTCCTCTGCCTGAGTTAAGTTCCTTTGCTTTGGAAACCTAGAAACCAAACTGAAGATGTTGGACAGTGATGAGGTAGGTGTGCTTAAGAATATTTTGAACATAATAGGACATATGATGCAACCAAGCACCTGCCAACCTATGGAGAATAACAAAAATGTGTTTCTCATCCCCAAGTCATTAGGCTAAGAAAGTGAATAGTAGATAAATAAGGGAAGGGAAAACTGTCAGAGTGGAAATTTAATGAAACTATGATGATTTGATTCAAATATGGTACGAAGTGCAAGCAGACCTGATAGCAGGAGAAATGGAAAGATATAATGAACTTAGGTAGTTTCAAGGTGTATTCACTGAGCAGAACCAACATTCTTACAAATCTCTGGAATTTTGAAATGGTTCAATTTTGCCTCTGCTTGTTCTCCAGATGCCTAAGATTAGAAGAAATCACTAATCTTTCAAGAATCAGTAGCATGAACATTCCTTAAAGTTTGGGGATGCTGTAAAACTTGTAAGACTAAAACTATTTACAGATTCTTGGACAGTGTTTATGCAGTAAATAGAAAGCTTGCATGTTCTACTTTTTGTGCCTGTTTCTTGACAAGAAACATATCAATGTTGTATTTGTCAGTGAAGTAGATGATTATTATACACCTGAGGATCTGGAAACTCTTTTCTGTTGGTATAAATGAAAAGGTGCAGTACTAATCCATCATTCTGGACATGTTTCTCTTTTAGGCCAGACAATAATGCTTCTTGCATCTGGAAAGAAGTTATTCTATTTCTGGAATGACTTTTTTCAAGTTCATAAAATATGTGTGTGACTTAAGTGAATGATGGAAGGGCATTTGTCTTATTGGTTACTGCACTTGTTGGTTCATATAGAGATGCGTGTGTGTGTATATACATATATATATACGCTTCAAAAGTCCCAACTGATTTTCTGGAGTAGCAAGGTCGGTAGATGGGCGGTAAATTTTCGTCTTGAATTGGGCCCTGACTTCGCTGTAAGCACTGACCACTAGGTGCCACTATTGCACAGCTCACTTTAGTAGCTGTTTAAAGTTAGCTGTATTGTTTCATTCAACACATTTGAGTGAGTGTGATGCTTTGGAGTGGGTCTTCATTTCAGGTCCATGAGAAGTCTTCCGCAGTCAATTGTAGAAGTTATACAGCTTGACTTGATCATGCACGTGGATTAGTGCATTGAGCTTTCCCTTGACAGGGAAAATGCTATTTCTTATGTGTTGTCTTTGTGAAGCTGTGATTGCATCTGGACATGCAGTAGTATTTTGGGAGAGAAAGCACATGAGACTTTATCTGGTCTTGTGCTGAATGTTTGAGTTGTTAATTGGATAGCATTCACGCAGCCCTGGAGTTTTGTGTTCTAAAGTTGCTGGAGGGTTGTGCAAGCATGTGCAAAACATTGTCTATAGGACTCCTTAAACGTAGGATCATAGAACGATTCAGGCTGGAAGGAGCATCAGGAAGTTTTTGGTCCAACATCCTGCTCAAAGCAGGGTCAATTATGGGGTCAGCCTAGGTTAATCAGGGCTTTATCCAGTCAAGCTTTGTGCAGTCTCCATTCCTGGAGGTTTTCAGTCTGTCTTGGCAACCTGTTCCACTGCTTGAGTGTCCTCATGGTGAAAAGTTTTTTTCCTTATGTCGAGTTGGGACCTCTCTTGTTTCAATTTATGCCTGTTGTCTCTTTTCCTTCCACTGACTGCCAACATGAGGAGCCTGGCTCCATCTTCTTGGTTACCTTCTTGTAGGTATTGGAAAGCTGTTAGATCCCCCTGAAGCTTTCTCTTCCCTAGACTGAATAAGCTGTTCCCTTAGCTGCTTCTCACAGGGCATGTCTCCCTGACCAGCTTGGCAGCCCTCTGCTGAACTTGCTCCAGTTTATCAATGTTTTTCGTGGACTGGGGGGCCCAAAACTGGACACAGTATTCTAAATTTGGTCCAACTAGTGCTGATTAGAGAAGGATAATCACATTCCTCAGACTACTGGCTATGCTACCGTTGATGCAGCCAAGGATACTGTTGGCCGCCTTTGCTGCCAAGGCACGCTCCTGGCTCATGGTTAGCTTGCTGAACATGCATCAAGACTCCCAGGTCCTTTTACATAGAGCTGCTCCCTAGCCTGTATCATTGCAAGGGGTTATCCTTTTCCAAGACTTTGCATGTCCTGTTGAATTTCATATGGTTCTTGTCAGCCCATTACTCCATCTATTTAGGTATCTCTGCATGGCAGCTCTGCCCTCAAGCATATTGACCATTCCATCCAATTTGGTGTCATCTGCAAACTTGATGAGCATATATTTTTATCAGTGAGTCACCACCAGACATTTAAAAGAAAAAAACAGGTTCCAGGGTAGTCCCCTATGGTATTCCGTTTGTTACTGGCCTCCAGATACAGTACATGTTTACTACCTTCTAAGCCTGATCATCCAACCAGTTTTTAACACATCTAGTTGTCTGTCCATCCAGACTGTAACATCCAAACTTGTATGTTGAGAGTATTTTCTGACAGCGTTGAAAGCTTTGCTAAAATCAAGGTAAGTGGCATCCACCATTCTCCCCTGGTCTGCAGAGCCAGTCTACTATAGGAAGCAAACAGATTGGTCAGGCATAATTTACACTTGCTAAATCTATGCTTACCGTTATCAGCCTGCACCTAATCCTTCGCATGCCCAGAAATGTTTTCTCAGAGGACATTTTACATTATTTTCTCAGGTAACAAAGTGAGGCAGCTGAGCCTGTGTTCCCCAAACTGCCCTTCTGGTCTTTTTTGCAAACATTTGTGTTTCTCCATTTGTCAGGGACCTCCCCTGTTTCTAGATTATTTGTTCATAACCTGTCCCTTGAAGCTCTGTCATCAGTTCACTGTTTAGCCAAGCTGGTCTACTGATATTTCTACATGTTTTTCTGAATATTGTGATGGACTGTTCTTGTGCTTGTAATATGCTGTCATTAATAACGTGTCAGCTTTCCTGAGCTCCTTTGCCTTTTAGAATTATCTCACATGGGATTCCATGTACCAGTTCACTGAATAAGCTGAAATCTGCTCTCCTAAAGTCATGGTCTATACTCTACTACTTGCTTTCCTCTCTCCCCTAGGATCTTGAACTCCAGTACTTCATGATTGCTACAGCCAAGGCTGCCACTGATTCTTTTTTTTTTTTTTTTCCTCCACATCCCCGACCAATTCTTCTTTGTTAGTGAATAGCAGACCCAGCTGTGTGTAACCCCGTGTGTCAGCCATCCAGTATCCCTGACACCCTCTAGATATCTTGACTGCTTGCATCCTATTGTGATGCTCTTCCAGCGGATGTTGGGGCAGCGCCCTGTAAGAACCAGGGTCTGATACAGAGCCTGCTGAGACTCGCTTTAAGAATACTTTGCCTGTTTCCTCACATGTGTTGGGTTGACTATAGCAAACTCTGAACCTGATTCACAAGCTCTCAATGAGCCTTTTGTTTGTCCAGTAGAAGAGCTCCTCCATACCTCTGAGCTGTTCCTGCATACAGAGGGCAATCCCCAACCTTGTCTTTCCTGAAGAGCTTGTTGTATTCATCCTTTGCAGCACTCCAGCTATCAGGCTGTCCCACCATGTCTTGGTTATTCCAATGAAGTTGCAGCTCTGTAACCATGAGGAGCTTATTCCTTCTAACTGGTTTTATTGTGTTTTATTGGATAAATCTATTTACACTGTTTTAGAGTATTTGCAATGTGCTGTTTCTCAGTAAAATACTGAGAACTTAGACACTCTAACCTTAGTTTCTAAACTAATAGCATCATTGAAATGAAGAATATTTTGGTGTTTAAATATTTACAGTGAAAGCTACTGATTATATAGAATGACCCAAATTAAGCCTATATTACCATTCTACCATGTTAACAAACATTGTGCCTGTGACTTAATTAAGAATGCTCTTGCATTTTGAAGAAATAGAAAAATATCAGAAAGGCTTATGTAGGAAAATAATTATTTAATAAGAAAAAAAATTATGTTTAAACCAGACTCCTAAAAAATTTTCCCTGAAAATGCTTGCCACTTCAAAGACTAATGTACTTTAACAGAATTTTGAAGTAAATTATCTGCTTTACATATACATTTAACTTTATAATGGAAATACTGATATACTTTAATCTGATTGTCTTCATTTAAATTTATGTTGAGAATGTTTTAAAATATATTTAGAAGTAAAAAATTTTTAAAATAAACTTAATTGTGGTTTAAATTGGATTTGCAAGAAAATAGAAAACTTTAGTTGGAAAAGCTGATCTTTTGAGGGTAACTCTGACTTGAGACATCACAGTTCAAATGTGGTATCTTAAGTGCCCCAATTGTACAATACTGCATTTAATTAAATTGTGATTTGGTAATTTACTTTCCCATTCCTTAACTCCCTAATTTAGGCTGGTGCTGGAGAATACACAGAGCATTATGTCCTAGATATTGAATTTCAAGTATAGTCCCTTAATTAAAAAGAAGACACTGAGGCTGTGTTTCTGTGGCACTTTTATATCAGTGCTGGATTGAAAAATCTTAGCCTTATGCCAGATATACAGATATCAAACTACTAGTTCATCTGTTTCCATGGCCCCTCTCTAATCCAGATTTGAGAAGCAGTCTGGCAGCTCCCTGCCCATAATTCTAATCCTGGTAACTTTCAGTAAATTACAGGAAAGTGATTGTCTAGAGGGAACTATTAAGTTGGATATGTTATGGTGGAACAATGGAACCGTAGCATGGAACATGCATAGCTGCTCATCAAGAATCTTACTCTGACAAGAGTAGTTGTTTACTTTTATAGTAGCTTTGTCACTGGACTTGAGGAGCATTGCTTGGTATGACTATCCAAAATTAATCTTGGTGAGAGCAGACACTCACAGAACACCAACTTTTTTTTTTTTTTTCAGTAAGTTCTTGGGAAGGTGCCAGATCTTTTAGATGGTGGCACTTCCTGAGCAAGAGTCAGTGTGGTTTCTTCCACCAAGCTAAAAGATAGAAATTTTTGGCAATACAGCAAAAGCAGCAGCAGTGACATGGAAAAATACTTAGCAACAGGATTCTTTTTTGCTGTGCTTTTACTGTGGGTCTAATAAAATGCAAAACTCCAAAGGGTCCAAGGTAGGGTCTTCACCTAATATTTAGTTCTGTATCATTTAAAAAATCAGAGTAATAATGCATTCGTCTGTTGTTTGAGGTGGAATTTTTTAGTACTATGAGTGTTTTGATACAATTACTTTTTCTTTTACAGATACATTTAAAATCTAGATAAGTTCACTGATACAATTTTATTGTTGAAATTTTGATATCTAAATTAACATGAACTACTGATTTTTTAAAAAATTTATGCATACAACAGAATTAGAAAAAATATTTGGTTTACTTTAAAGGCACAGTTACTGCTCTGTTAAAAGCATTTGTATTTTGTATTGTTTCTTAGATAAATTTTGTCCTGCTCTTCTACCCGGGTAGATGAAGCTCTAGTTGACATCCTGCTTCTTTGTGTTTGAGAATAGACTTAGATTGCTACTCTCTTCATATAGATTTAAATTAAAAAATTGCATAACTGTTCAGTTCTTATCAAGCTCTAAAACAGCTCTCTAAATCCATAACGAAGAAAAAGGCTGTGATCCCCTCCCACCCCATGATCTCTAGGTGTTTGTAATCTGTTTTAAGACATTTGTTCCCACTACATAAGTTAGATAGTTATATATTTGTGATCTATTTTTTACCTCTGTTGGAGAAGTTGAAATGAATGAATAAAAATGTTGACCTTAGTATAATAGAATTTTGATATATTCTTTTCTGTTCTTGGAATAGGCTTCAGGAGTCTGTTCTGCTTTTTATCAGGTTTTGAATATTGTCCATATCCTCAACTCTTTTTTTTTTTTTTTTTTCTTCTGTATGCTACTTTAGTCTTTTCCACAAAGATGTATTTCCAGAAAATAAATAAAAGTGCTTCTGCATCATATTAACTTTGCACACTAAGGCCCCAGTTCTGTAAGAAGAGCTGTTGCGGATGTTATTTAGATTTTAGGTAAGTTGAGGAGCTTGTTTATGTGATAATCTCAGTAGGAACAAAATAGACAAGGCATGCAATTAGTTTCTTATAAATTAATTACCTCAACATAAGAAAAGACGGTTTGATAAGGAAAATGAGATAGAAATGGATAGGACTGGGGCACAGATGATGTAAGGCCAAAAGGGTTCAAGCAGGCGCAAGATCTGAGAATATTTTTAGTAGAAGCAACCAGCGACAGAAGATAGGATTTGTGCAATGCCTTGTTAACAAGTACAGTTTTACATTGTACTATTTTTTTTAAACTCCCTTTAGAAGCACTGATGCAAATAAGGCATTTTTAGCATGTGATTCACTTTCTTTCATGTAGATATATGTTTTTCTCTAGCTGTAAGACAGGTGAGATGAATCCCACCTGAACTGTCTACTCCTCTTTTAGTGCTGGTTCATGCTGAAGATGGTAAGCCATTCCTTCTCGCAGTTGATCTAAAATGTTTGGGAACTTTTTAATGTAAAAAAAAAAGTTAACTGAACATTGTTGGCAAAACTAAACACTTAGAGGCTGCCAGTGAAGTCTTAGTTCAGCCACCTGAGATGCATGCTTTAACATAGTCTTTAATCATGTGATCACATGCTTTCTCCTCACCACCTGACCAGCAGTCCTGGCTTTTGTGGATAGGAGATAAGAGTGTAAATTGAGACTGTGTAATGGAAGATAGTAGTGCTTGTTGGACCCTCTCCAGCTGCTGAAGCAAATGAAGAATAGTGCAGGCCATCAAAGAAGGGAAAGGGTGCTTGGTTCTAGGTCTCTTCTGCTATGGACTTACTATGGAATACTGGACAGATGTGCTGATCGTCACATTTGGACTTTGCTGACTCCACTCAGTAGAAGATCACCACTGTACTGTTGGATCCAGGCTTTTGTGTCTGAACATTCCCTGCCAGACAGTGGATGGTGATTGTTTCTAAAGGTTTGGGGTTTTTAGCATTTATAGTTACTCTGATGGATTTTCTTTGATTATTTCTATCATAGATAAAGTTAGCGGTGGGTTTTCTAGTTGAGATTTCTTTCAGTTCATACTTTTTGAACAAAGAAATATTGTTGCACATGACTCTGAACAGAAGATGATATTATTTATTAGCTTTTAAAAAAAATTTGCTATTTTACAACATCTGTCATAGTGGTAACTGACAGATGTTTACTGCTAACTGGATTTAATAAGAGTCCTCCTTCAGTATGATTTAAAAGACCATGGATGTGAGACTGAAGCACTTTATCGTAGAATATTTCATGCCAGCAGCCTATGATCTGAATGAAACATCAGAGAAATCTTGTTAGCAGGCACGCTGACTGGAAAGGGACAAGGTCTCTCCAGTTCTCTATTTTCTTAGACAAATGGCATTGCTTTGTTTAGTGTATCAAGTTCATTCTTGAATTCAATTAGGTTTCTTGCTCCTCTTTCAGAATTAAGAAGAACTAAAATTCTTATCTTTTGCTGCTGTAATAATTATCTGAAGACAGACAACTTTGCCCATGTAATTCCATATTCAAAACAAACTTTGCTGCCCTTCTAGCTGTTAGGAACTGCAAAGTGGATAACAGTTTTCAACCTTATTCCATTCATAGACATATTTTTTTTCTAGTACAATGCCAGATATTTTAAGTTCATTTAAGTTCAACTGATTTGTTATGTAATATAAACCCATAAAAGAGTAATATCAGAGCAATCTAGCAGAGGGTGTCTTTTTTGTAAAAAAAACCCAAACCAAAACAAAACAAAAAAACCCCAACAACAACAAAAAACCACCAAACCCAACCAAAACACAAACAAACAACCCCCCAAAAACACAAGTTGCATTTTTACCACACTTTCCTTTTATCTTCATGCTTTTAGTTAATCTTTTTAAACCTCACTAACAATGAAGTCCTAATAGTGCATCTGAAATTGCTCAGGTAACTTGATTGCTTTAAATGGAACTATTACATTTATTGTTGAATTAATGTATAGTTTCATCTTCAAGATGGTTATTTCTTAAGTTGTTTTTTGATGCAGTGAATTGTCTTATCTGGGAAAAGGATGCTACTTTTTTTTACCACAGAAAGGACTCTACAAACATGGACAGAGCCCTAGCCATCTCCATTTGTGCTCTAGATGGCATCTGCAGAGATTAAAAGGATGCCTCTCCTACTGAGACTGGCTTGACTGTACTTTTTGAAACTGCTAGACATGGTCAGTTAGGGCTTTCTGTAGTAAGCTTTGAAGTATTCATGAAATATCACAAATAAGGTAGATTCAACATTTTATAAGTATATTCAAGACTAATAAAACAAACCTCACAACATAACTTATTTTGTTATATCGTATTCTGGTGTAAAATGGCATAAGCTATGGCACACTGTTTCAGTACTAATCCACACACATTAGGTCAGCATTTTATGTCTTGGCCTGTTTATATAAATTCTGGTTGAAGTATGAATAAACTTTTCCTTTTCTTTGCTCCAGTTAGTACTGTGTATATCTGATGGGGGACTGGAACTCTTTCTTGGAAAAGAAGAAGGAATATGGGGAGAAAAAGATTAAATGAACTTTACTTCTAATAGCAAATATCCTTAGTTGGCATTGGGTAATAGAGGCAAAAAAATAAACATAGAAAATGCTTTTATCACAGTTTTTTTTTTCCTCAGTGAAAAGCTACAAGGTAATTCAGTCACATACAGAGCATAACATTTAAATTAAGGGCATGATTATTTTAATTAACTGATGCTCAGTGCTATATGTATAATAATACTTTTTCTTCCAGCATACATACATGTATATGTGTGTAAAATGTGTGGAAATTATAATGACGTAGATAAGCTCAAGATACATGTAGACAGAAAGGACTGAACCTGGCTTTCAAAGACAACTTCAGTCAATCCTTTCACCTGCTGGTTTGTCTTGGAGTTCTAGGTTCAACACAGTATTTATGGAACCGATACTACTCATTTAATACAATGCTTTTCTCATTTGAGGGTATTATTTTGGAAACTCAGTTTAGGGCTGAGGGAAATAAAGCAGTTTGGCAAGAAGCATCAGGAGACTTGGCTACAGTTCCTATATGCATCTTTGAGACAACTTTTCTTCAGCAGTGCTCTCTTCTTACCTCTTGACAACTTGCACTGGATGATTTTTTTTTTTCTTTTTTTTTTTCCCCTTGAACTTTTCATTCTCTTGTGGTTAGACTGAATTGTGGTTTTTGGAGCAGAGGTACACCAGCATCTTTTCATCTTTTTTTTTTTTTTTTTTTTTACTATCCTTGCTAAGATCTGGATAGTTCTTAACCTGTGTGCAGAGACACTTCACATGGTGACTTTTCTTTTGGCTAAGTGCATACATTGTGCCTAAATTTCTGCAAAGCACAAGTTTTTCTGTTAAACCAAGCCTGCAAATCTAATGTGAATTGAATAATCTTTAATCTGTAAAAGTTAAAGCTGAGAATTGTGTGGAAATATTTGGTTTTGACCTGGAAAAAAGCCAAAAAAAAGTTTCAAGTTAACTTCAGGTTTTCTAAGTTATTTACAGGAGTCTTGTTCAGCCAGAATAAGTCAAAACAGTAAGGTGTCTGGCCCAGTTCCCTCCATGTATTTTAACAGGAACCAATATAAATAAACTAGTTTTCCTCTGGCTCAATTCCTATTCTTACCTAGCTCTGCCCACTCATTTTATATTTTATATGAATGTAGACACATGGAGTTTCATTTGATGGAGGTTCTCCTAATTAGAACTCTAAAATGTATCTTCAGAATTTAATGTGTACAAAATATACCTTTCTTTCAATTTGCAAGGTATCCTTTTAGGGTAGGTAGGCAGGAGCATGGAGGAAGTTGAAAAATTAGTCATCATCTCACTCTTGGCTATGTCGCCTGGAGTAATAAAGCCTTTGCCATTGCTTTGGGTTTTTGGCAGAGCTGTGATTTGCAGCATCATAGATGTATCTAAAAATTCTACCATATGTGCCAATAGCAGCTCAAGAGTTCCGGGTGTGTGAATAAATATGGAGTTGTTTTGTACAGTCCATGGTATAGTTAAATCAAAACTATTGATGTCTGAGCTAGATAGGCTGATGTTAGATTACACTCAACATGCTGTATTTTTGCTTTGATTTGGATTATAAACCTAACTCTCAGGAAAAAAGAAAAGTTAAACTTCAGTAATACTCCTGTTAAAGGCAGGATTTAACAGGCTACCCTTTTTTAGGGTTGGCCATCCTATCCAATTGTTAGATGTTGCAGGAAAGTGGCTAGTGTTTCTTAAAGTCTGGAAAAAGAAACTGTAGGTTAATTGGAAAGGGAAGATGGATGATTGCAATAGATCATGAAGCAGATTGACTGCAAAGGAAAAATTCTTGGAGCAGGAATTCAGAATGAACACAATTGCTGTTGCTTTTGCTGCTTTTGTCTGACATTATACTTTGGCTTTATAAAACTTAAAAAAAAAAGTCTGACAGGAAATCAGTCTCATAATTGAACTTAGCATCGCAAGCATATCTGGCTTCATTGGAAATTTTTTGTCAAGAACATGGTGACTGGAAGGCTGAGGTGTTTTTTGCTTGTTTTCATTTAATTTTTTGAGTCACTACTGTTACCGCAGAGAATCTACGTTACTTTAAGGATATGAAATGTGATTGTACAACTCCAAAAGAAGTGTCCCCAAGCACAGGATCTTGTCTCCAATACTGGCAATAAATACATGCCTTGTAAGAACAGAGAAAATGTTTATGATACTTCGCCTGAGTGCTGTCTCAATTTTTAATTTCAGTTCAGGGTATTTTCTGAACACAGAGTTCTACCTATTTTTCCTGGGAATCAGTTTTTTTGAAGACTGGGTCCTTTGTGCCTCTTGTTATGATTTTATTTCTTCCTTTATTCGTACATGTGTTATCAGCTGGTATTCAAAGGTGAAAATAACTATGTGAAAAAGTAAAAGGGGAGGGGGGAAAAAAAACCCTAAAAATTAGATCTAAAAATAAAGTACAGACTACCACACTCTGAAAAAGATTGAGGAAAATACGCAGAAAGAGAATTAAATTGAAGACAAAATGTCATGGGGAAATAATGAAGTCCTTATGTATATGTGATGTTAAACAGAAGATAAATGATTGCTTGGTGAGGTGAGGGGAATCTTGATTATAATCCACTTTGTTGGTCTGGACGATGCGTTCATGTTCTGAGAAGACTGGAGAATTAATGATAAAGCTTCCAAGCAGCCTGCAACTCCAAAAAGCTTTTGGGAAAAGATGCAATATGATGTAGGAGCTGAGTGGTTCTTATAATGCTTTTTTTATTTGCCCAAACTCAAGCAATGGTAAAACATACAGTCTTTCGCTTAATGTTTTGTATAGGTACTGGACAAAATTATTAAGCTTTTAACCCAAAGGGTTTATTCTGTCTTTCACTAAATCTTCATTAAAGTAGTCAAGACACATTTGTTTTCTCAATATAGCTTTTGATCATCTCTGAGATAAGATCTGTGATCCCCTAGCTAATTCACTTAACCTGGTTCATAGTTGTAGGTCATAGTAGTGCCTCATGACTAGCAATTCCTACCTTCGTACTTCCATATGGCTTTTGCAATACCCACCACACATTACACTTGCAAAATGAGCAATTCACTCCTAACACTTGGATTTTGCATTCTTGTGATAGGACTATGCTCACTATCATTATAAACTTTAAGTTATTTTATTTTATTAATTTTGAACAGTGTTGTTCAGGGCAGCACTTTCAACCCTTGAGTGGAAATATGCACTTATAAATGGCCAGTGGAATTCTTGGAATCATAACTGCTTCTCCTCATTCACCAGGTCTGGGTAAATGAAGGTGCACTGTCACAAGAGCCTCAGTCCCTGTAGCCATTTTTTGGACACAAGATCTTTGGGTTTTCTTGTGATTCTTCAAAAATTGATTATTTTTTTCTTTTTTTTACATACTCGGATAATGTGGTCTACTTGGCAGCCTGTTCTGTTTCCATTTTCATAAAATATGTGGATCTTGCAAGTCTGAGGGAGCAAGACATGGTGCAGTTCTCTCAATACTGCCTATTGGAGCATCATCTGTACAACTGTACCTGCTAATCAGTCAGGAGTTTCACTGGGGAGAGACCTGGTAGTTCTAATGCAAAAGTGATCCCAACAGTAGTCTATCATACATGCAATGTGGATGGTTCAAGGTACAGGACCACAAAATAAAATTAACAATCTAAACATAGTTTAGGTGCACTCACAAATGCTGCCTTATCCTTCTATAAGAAGAGTTGAAATAAAGCCCCTATATCAATCAGATTCAATTATTTATATCTTTAATGTCAAACTGCATGGACATTTCATAATTAAGCTACTAAGTTCTTTTCTGTAGGCATTTTTTCTAGTTGATGAAAGAAGAGATTAATAGTGTATGCCTTTATGGCAAACAGAGATGTTCATCTAGTCTAATTAGAATCTATTTAAATAAAATTGAAAGCAGATTGATATTTTGAAGCACTTTCATGAAGCACAAAAGACTCAAAAAATCTAATAGCCTGTTAAATTGGAATGCATGTTCTAGTGAAACATTTTGTTTACACTTAGCAGCTTATGAGCAAAACAGTAACTATTGGTTTAAAGACAGTACTTCTCTTTGAACTTTTATGGAGAAGTTAGTTTTGTGTTGCAGCTCAGAGTATTACTAAATGCTGAATTCATTACCTTTCCTTATAATCTTTTTTTTTTTTTAGCAAACTATTATGTTTGACAATACTTCTACACTGCTGTTTGATTTAAAAGATCAAAGCTGTTCTCTGAAGAGTTTTGATTAACTGTGAAGACTGGCTATGTTCAACGCTAATAGGTATACAAGTGCTGCCAAGATTAATGTGGAGATGACCCTGTGCCTATTTTCAGAATCGCAGGGGGGCGAATTCTGTCAACAGTGAAGATGCATTTGATAAAAGGCCGAAGCAATGGGGATCCTTTCTGTCAGGCAGTAGAGGAAGTTGTACAAGATTTGGATTTGAAGATTAAAAATATTATCGATTCACAACATGAAGTCTTGACTGCCAGCACTACTGGAGTCAGTCCAGCACGGGTAATGGGACTTCTTTTCTTCTTTTTACTATTTAGCTTTACAAGAAAGCAAATGTCTTTTGCCTGTTTTGTTTCTTTTTTATTTTTTAAAGGACTTTATATAGAGTATTATCTTTTCCTAACAGTACAGAGCAGTGTCGTTTCCTCTACACTGTGGTTTAAAAGTTGTTGAAAGACTTATGCTTCAGGATTACAGTGTGGATTTTAAAAAACTGATTTACTTAAACTAAACTTCTCACCTCAAAATTGTAAATAAAATACTCTTCAAAACTTAATTTGTTCATGCAGTTATAGATGTAGATACTTATAACTGTCAGGTTTGCCACCAATTTCAAGGCAGTAGAGCTATAACAAATTTCCAAACAAAAAAACCCTAATGAAAGTGGAATTAAGATTTAAGAACATGTATCAGTAATTTTGATTAAAATACACAGGTTTTAATTAGCTCAGCATCAAGTGTTTCAAAGGGTAAGGCATTCAAAGTAAGGTTAAATATGAAAGAAGTCCAAAACATCGTGAAATGGGGAGTGGGAGGAGAATAAACATAAAACCCCAAACAATCAACATGTAAGTTTTGTTCTTTCAGTATTTCAACACACTAAGGAAACTATTAATTATTTTATTTTCATGGAAGGAATCAGGATATTTAAAGTTCTTTAAGTCAGGTGCAGAGAGCAGAGTACAGGCTTTCTATTTGTGGTTTCTGTACTTTGAATCTACTCAGGTTTTATTATGATCCTTATAGTGGTGAAAACATTAACCAGCTTTAATTATTTTATTTTACATTGTTGATATATAAAATATCTAATGTCATGTGTTTTTGTCTAGGAAACTCTTTAAAACTTACAGACACTTTGAATGTGTGTACATTGTTAGAATGCTTTGTTTTGTGAAATCACTGGAATTACCCTATGGTAATATAAGATTTTAAACAAATTTTAATCAGGCTTCAAATATGCTTTTTCTTTTCTGAGAGGTTAAACCAGCCAGACCCTAGTGGCTATTTAAACTGGTTTAAATGTGTTTCCACTGAGCAGTTGGAGTATGTATTTCATCCTCATTTTCCTATTTTCCTTGAACCTTTCATCACTGTATTTCTCTGCTTCCCTTTCATATCCTTCTATTTCTTTCTCTTCCCCATCTGAAAAATTGATCACCGTTATCAGTTCTGTCTTTATTTAGCTACTTGTATTACTAATAATTTTTTTTAAAAAATATTTAAATCATTATAAGCCAGGTAAAACTATTTTAGTAAAACTTCATTCTTCAGAGAATTAACCAAAAAGTTGCTTTTCCAAAATGGTTTGTGTTTCTTATTGTTCTCCATAGGTCAAGTTCATAGTCTAATGACTCTGTAGAAATGTTTACCAGTATCCTTGTTGAGGCAGTAGATAACAAAAATGGTTGTATCCTGATATTAGGAAACGTGGTTAAATACTTAACTTCACAGTGCTCTCAATGGGATTAATATTTTTCTCAAAATGGGAACCTGAGGCCAGCTTATGAACTTAATTATATTACTGTGAGTCTGTGGTTCTATGTTGAAGTTTTTACCAATTCTTGGGTTTAATTGATTGCTGGCACATCCCGTCTAGTTGTGGATGGGCAGATTCTACTATAGTTCTTCTCAGTGAGGAAACTTGAGTATGTAGGAGAGGATGATGGGCTTTAAGCTAATCCTTTTCACCATACTCACTATGGTACATCCATAGTCACCACAGTATGGATGTAACTGAGAGCCATCGGAGATGACTGTGGTCTGGATGTGACTGATGTGCCACTTGGCTTGACAAATCTAGTGCTCCATTGGGTTTACGTGGCAAGGTTTTGGTAGCGGGGAGGGCTGCAGGAGTGGCTTCTGTGAAAAGTCCAGAAGCTGGTCCCATGTTGGACAGGGCCAGTTCCAGCTTGCTTCAAGATGGATCCACTGCTGGCCAAAGCCAAGACAATCAGCAATGGTCATAGAGCCTCTGCGATAACATTTAAGAAACGGTAAAAAATGCTGTGCAACAGCAGTTGGGAGAGAGGAGTGAGAATACGTGAGAGAAACAACCCTGCAGGCTGCAAGCTCTGTGAAGAAGGAGGGGGAGGAGATGCTCCAGGCACCGGAGCAGAGATTCCCCTGCAGCCCGTGGGGAAGACCATGGTGAGGCAGGTTGTCCCTCTGCAGCCCACAGAGATCCACAGTGGAGCAGATATCCACCATGCCTGTGGAGAATCCCGTGCTGGAGTAGGTGGATGTGCCCTGAAGGAAGCTGTGATGCTGTGGAGAGCCCACATGGGAGCAAGTTCCTGGCAGAAACTGTAGCCCATGGAGAGGAGCCCACACAGAAGATTTTCTGGCATGACCTGTGACCTCATGGGGGACCCATGCTGGAGCAGTCTGTTCCTGAAGGACTGCACGCTGTGGAAAGGACCCATGCTGGAGCAGTTGTTGAAGAACTACAGCCTGTGGGAAGCAGCTGCACTGGAGAAGTTCATGAATGACTGTATCCCATGCGAAGCACCCCACATGGAGCAGAAGAAGTTGAGGAAGAAGGAGCAGCAGAGATGAAGTGTTAGGAAACGACTGCAACCCTCATTCCCCATTCCCCTGTGCCACTCAGTGGAAGGAGGTAGAAGAGTTGGGAGTGAAGTTGAGTTTGGGAAGAAGGGAGGGGTCCTATTCTGATTAGTTGGGAATGAATTACATTACTTTCCTTAAGTCAAGTCTGATGATGGTAATTGGTAAGTGAACTCCCTGTCCTCATCTTGACCCCATGAGCTTTTCATCATATTTTCTCTCCCTGCCCTGTTGAGGAAGGGAAGTGATAGAGCAGCTTGGTGGGCACCTGGTGGCTAGCCAAGGTCAACCCACCACAGTCCTTTGTGGTACCCGATGTGGGGCCTGACGAATTAGAGCTAAGGACAGTAATTGGGAGAGGTAAGGGGCAAAATGTGGACTGAACATCGCTAGAGAGCGGAATAAGTGTGGGGAATTTTGGGGTTTGTAATTGTGGTGAAGGGAGGAGGGGTGGAGTGTGTGTAAATTGTCTGCCTTTGTTGGTGTTGTGAAGATGCTATTTTGATTTTGGTGTGGGGAATTCTTTTGTTGATGTAAGTGAAGATTGTGTGATGAATGTATATTTTAATGATAATTCTTAAATATGTGATTCACAGAGTTGAGGGGTGGGAAAGGGACTGATATAAAATTGCTTATTTTAGTGGAGCTTGGTGTGGAAGAACATTTTGCTAAGCATATAGAGCAGTAGGTTACCATTACTAATTAAAAAACAAAACAAACAGTACAAAAAAACCTCATAAGTTTTCCAAATGAACATGAGCTGTATAAAAAAAAATTAGAGCATCTGTATTATTCCATTAAGATCTCAGGACAGCAAAGATTAATGCTCTGTGCTGAGTTTCACATATAGCTTGGTTTTGTTTTTTTTGTTGTTTTGTTTTGTTTTGGTTTTTTTTGTTTGGTTTTTTTTTTTTTTTTTTTTGGTTTGGTTTTTTTGTGTTTTGTTTTTTACTTTATAAAGAAACTCCCAAACCCTCATGCTGTAATTTTTCAGAAAAATTGTTCTATATTCAGAATAAGCTCTGGTTCTGATAGGATGTTATGTTTTTTCATATGTAAGAGATTGAATCATTTCTTTGAGTGCAAATTTAAATTCTGATCTTAACTATAGAGCTGAAAATGATGCCTCCACTAGCTCCTGGGAAGGCTACTTCCTCATAAAATGTACCTGAAAGGAGTTACTTTGTTAGAAAAATATTTGCTTTTCTCCTGGCAGTGGCAGTTTTCTTCCATCATTGCTCAGTTTTCCTCCAAATACCTGTTTTATAAGAATCTAGAGCTCCAGGAAAAGTTATTACTTTATGCAGCAGGAAGCACTACTTTGTGTTGAAGCCTGCATGAGTGACTAATAGGAATTATGATTAATATCTTCCTGAGAAAATTACTACTGTAAATGGAATCTGGCTGGTGTTTCTGGAACCAACCAGAAGAGTCTGGAGCAGCTAATGGTCACTACCCTTGAAAGACTGATCAACAGTTTTCTTGAAAAACCAATTCAAATCATGATTTTAAGCTTACTAATGAGATTTTTATGGCAGGGATTGTTGTCTTGCCTAAAGTTCTTATTGTGCCTTCGACAATAGGATTTTAGTCTAAGGTTAGTTCACCAAGTCACTGTTGTTGTAGTATATGAGATTTCTGAAGGTCATCTTTTGGCAGTTAGGAGGTTACGTTATATTCTAAGGATTATTTTTTTTCCTTTGTGTATAACCAGTCAAGATGATGCCAAATTTGTACTTTTCTCATTAAGACAAATTTACCATGACACACATGACATTTTATAAAAATCTATGATGAGGTGATGTAATGACTGAAGAGGTTCAGAATAATTTTTGAGGAAATTAAATGGTACTGAAATAGGCCAATTCTATAAAGCCAAGTAACAACCATTTCTGTAATTGCTATTTCTAGCTATTGATTATAACTTATAGTAACTGACTGACATGTGTTGCTATGGTTTCTTGAAAGCTACATACACTAATTGATGTAATCAAATAGAGAGAGAAATAGAATTTGATCTTTTCAAGACTGTGTTTAAAAGGAGTTAACTGATTAGATAAATGTAGTGCATTGCTTGTCCTGTCGTTCTGAACAAAGTCAGGCTATTCAATGTTTCTGTCTATTGGTAAATAAGAAAGCCTATAGTTTTTAAAATCTACTACTGTGTATTAAGCACTAAATTTCTCTGTGGAACTCGTAGTACTTTTAAAGAAAAATATAGCAAACTTGCAATTCTTGCAGTCCCATAGTGGCTATGGAGTTCTACATCTGTACTGCTGACTGTAGCATTGAGCACTTCCAGATGTGGATTATTATTTTCTTTAAGGAATTCTTTATTCTTGTGGAAAATTGTGAGGAATTCATCCTGTTCCAAACAACAGGAGATTGTGCCAAGTACCTCTGTTGTCAAATCTTGATGGAAATCTCACTTTTAACCAACTGCTTTAACAGATTGTTAGTCAGAGGAGTTGGACTTCACCAGAATGTGTTTGTGTACCCCATAGCACTCAAATTTGTTGTGAGAAAATAATATGTTAATTTCTGCTGCACAGTTTCATCACAGATTTGTATATTTATCTGTGTGGCTTGCTCATAAGTGTATACCTCCAGATGGCAGTGATCCAAACCCTACTAATTGCTTGGGATGAGGAAGAAACTTTCCCATGGGCAGGTTCCTCATAAATGCTTACTGCAAAAGGGAAGGAGGGGATTCTCACACCTTGTGTTGATATGGGTTGCTTTTGGAAGTGAGCTATTGGTCTGGCTTGTTGACCTTTCCTGTTGTATGTTCCTTTTAATTTTATCTACTTTCAGCCAAAATTGCATTCCATAAATCATGGCACTGTGTATTGTGGCAGAGATACTGTAAAGGTCTTACTAGTTCTTCTGGATGAAGAAGCTGTCAGCCCTCCTACCCAGAACAAAGCAGAACTATTATATGATGATGAAAGCTTAAATCTGTTTGGAATCACCTCTGTTTTGACACTCTTCAGGTGAGTACTAGAAGGTTTTTTGTGTTTGTGTTAGGTTGTTTTGTTTTGAAACATCTTGTACTGAGTGGCTAACAAAGCATTGATACTACTTACACAAAGCAAATGACCAAAATACAGTCTGTTGTGAGGTTAGTTGTAAAGGGAAAGCATGCTTAGAACAGTCTCAAGTTCTCAAAAGTATTCTACCTCCTCATTTGCGTTTTCTGTATCTTCAAGATACTTTTGCAATAACGGACTTTTTGAGCTCGTACGTTTCTGGGCTGCACAAAACCCATGAAGGAATATCCTTTGCAACAAACCTTCCGAATACTCACCTCTTAAGTTGAGTTTGAACTGCTAAGTTCAAATACTGTCTGTTCAGTAGCTAATTAGATTCCTATTCAATTTGAAGATGCCTTCTTTGTCTAGCTGTGACACAAGACATTTTTGGATTGTATCCTGTTTTCTTCCTTATGTTATCATTTTGTGGAGACAGTTTTAAGTAGTTTTTTCGTATCATGATCCACCAGTTGGGATAGTATTGCACAAACGATGTTGGAAAAAATTTACATGCATGAAGATTTACTAGTAGGGTCTGTAGCTGATGGCATACATTGACTCTAATGGTGAAAGTTGCTTTTGGGGAAGAATAAAATCAAAAGACGAGGGAGAGGAGAGGAAAGAGAAAACTCTCCCTGGTGGCTAGCTGGGAGTAAAACCGCCAGGGTTCCCAGACAAGCATCCTCTGAAGTACAGTGGTTGGTTCCCCAATAGTGCTTTTCCCAGTGTAACTATATTGTCTTCATAAGGACCTGCTCAAACCACTTATTGGTTGTCCCTGCTTTTGGTGCCTTTAGTGGTGATTGGAACATCTGTTCATGAGGGCAGAGGCTGCATGGCCAGTTGCTTATTAAGGTCTGTGCATGCATGTTTGGGGGTTCCCTAACATAACAGCTAGAATGAAAAGGGTAGGAAAAGTGGGGAAGAAGGGGGTGTTTCCTATGCTGGTGGCAGTCGTTTCCCATGAGAGCCCCACCATAACAACACTATCAGAGTGTGTAGGTGCAAGGCTGTGAGGATAACAGCAAGGAAAGAGAAAAACAGTGATAGGTCCTAAACTGGAAGATGGAGGATCCTAAAAGTTGAAGAATTTAAGGGTTCTATTAGATTTATCGTTCAACCTCTTTTATGAAACCAAAAGAACAAGCACATTCTAATAAAAGTTAAAAAATTAGTTTCACTAATAAGAATTCTAAATAAACCTGTAATAATTTTTAATTTAAAAGGCAGCTTGTAACAACATATTGTGGAATATTTCTTTCACCTCTCTAATATCTGAGGATGGCTGTAGCTATACATTTCTATTTCATTATGTAACAAGCCTAAAATAACCGTGATTTCAGTCTCTCATTTTTCCATTGCTTCAGATTCAGGAAAATTGATCCACATTACTGTTTATATTGTTTCATTAATAAACCTCAGCGTGGTTGTATTTTTATCAGAATGAAAAGGAACTTAATCACATTTAGGCTAATGCTCTATGTGAATGGAATAAAGGCCCACCTGAATTCTTCTGAATTAAACACTGCTATTATTCAGAGCTAGAAATCTTCTGGTTTTTTTTTTTTTTTTTTTTTTTAAGTAACTCTTTAATTAAAAAGGGGCTTTAAACCACTTATTTCTGAATAAGAGTGCCCACTGAGTGCTTTGGTTTCACTTACCTCATTTGATTTTTCAGCTGAATTTATTTTCTTGAATTTTCCCCCAAAGGATAAGACATTTGTTTGACTTAAAATCTTCTTGGTATAGGTGTAAGCAGGTACTGCTATCTGGGAATTTATATCGTAATCTAGGCAATTCTTATGTTTTCCTTAGTACTACTTAGTGGTCAATTTGTTTTAGATTTCATTTTCCAGTCTATAATTTTTTTAATATTATCTGTGTGCTTCTATTTAAAAATTTGTTTTAGAAGTAATTTATTCAAAGTATTGAATTTTTGATCCTAAATAATTGTTTTAGGAATAAAAAACTGCGAAAACTGAAATGAAACTTACAAACAACACCTGTTCTCAATTTTTATCAAATCTGTGTTCTGCATTTCTCTGGCAGCTTTACTGTAAGGCTCCAATTGCTTGCTTTATGAATGCTGAACACCTTAATACTACACAGGATAGTAGCTAAGGTGTCACTGTGATTTGCGTCGATGTACGGGCACCTCTGTGGTCCAGCACTTCTTTGTTAATGCTTGTGTCTCAAATATTTGATCTAGAGTGTTTGCTGTCTTTTTGCCAGTCTGTTGTTAATAGTAATTCTGGAACAGTTTATGGGATAAATGGCAGTACCTTTGGCAGTAAATGTCACTGCAGTTTTCAGATTCTTTTTGCTAATCTGATTCTGTGTATCAGATTGTTGGTCAGCTCATATGCTAGTTATTGTTTTATGGGTTTTGATCACATGGTAGTTATCATTTTGAGGTTTTCCACAATGCTTTTTGTTGTTTCTAGAGATTTCATTACTGAAGAATCCCAAAATATGTTTAAAGTTTGTGAGTAGTTTTGTCTGGGTTCTGGTCGGTTTGAAAGAGCACTGTTAGTTTTCAGGTGAAGACTGAGGTTAAATGAGAGCACCTCTTTTTCAAAACTTCAGGATTTCAGGAATTTTTCTTGATTTGTTTTACTCTTCTTTAATAAACTTCTAGATCAATTGGGTAGATTTATCTCTCTGCACTGAAATCCTGCAAAAAAGCTACTGCTGAGAAGCAGCTGTTGTATTTAACTATTTGTTGGCTTGCTTTAATTAAAAATATTTTCATTGTAATTTGTGAAATACATGCATATTTGGGAACTGAAAACATAACCTGACAATACATCCTCAGTGTTTTAGAACATCTTAAGCAAGCTGAAGATTTTCTTACTTAATCTGTTCTTTAGTATATCTGTCAAATATTTTCTTTCTGTTAGGACCTCATTTCAATCTTCTGGAAAATATTCTTTTTTAGATATGCATTATAGAAGTCCAAATAAAATTCTGTTGCTATTTTTGTATTTTGAAGCCGCATGCAAGGCAGAAGTGTGCTATTTTTTCCCCTAGTATTTTTAAGTTTTTAAGCAAACATAAAAATGTAGTGATGATATTGAAATCAAAATAAGGTGATTCTGATATAATAAATGATATGACTTATGTTTATTATTATTATGTTTATTATTAGAGTTGAATTTTGCATGATCATGGATTAAGTATTTTCATAACTTTTTGCAATAAAGGTTCTGTTTTTCTGGATTTGCAGGTTCAACAGGTATTCAGGGTTTGGGGCAACTTTTTGTTTGCTGCTGTTTTTTATATCATTCCCAATATCTTCCTAGCCTATTAATGTTAAAGCCAGTCATTATTTCTTGCTCATTTCTTTTCTTGCTTTTTAAAATTTCCTTCTATTTAAGGAATACCCATGTTGATCTCGGGTACAAAACAATCTCTTGAAAACCCATTTCTGTGGGCACTGAAAAGGAAACTAATCTATGCATGCACTGGAGAAGCAGTGATGATTTAATCAGTCACTTATCCTGAGGAATCATTTGTTGTTGGAAAAGTGGGATGCTGAGAATTTTGTCATTACGGGTTACAAAGAGGACTCATGAACCAGAACAAGTGTAGACAGGAGCATGCTGAAGCCACATGTTTTGGCAATTTAAATAGCAAAACCATTGCAAGGTCCTGCAGAAATTTTGCACAACAGACAAATAGAAATAAATAAAATAAAGAATGAGCTAAATAAAATAAATTTTATTTATGGAATAATTGAATAGAATGAGCTAAATAAATAAAAATAAAGAATGAGTTATTTTTTAAAAAACTGTCCTCATATGCACACTGGCCTGCCATGAACATAAACAGAGAAGTAATTATTTACAGATGCACAGATTAGTTCTTCTTATTTCAAGACCAAAAAATTCCCTCTTATATGCATCAATAACTTTTCATTAATGTACGTAACTATTCACATACTGAATATAGGAGGGTGGAAGCATTTTGTTTGTGTGAGTACTTCTATTGAAAAATCTGTAAATATGAGGAAAATTATTCTGGATGTCAACCGGATGCTACTCAAGGGGCTGTAAGTAGAATGGTGACTTGGTAACTAATCAGCAGCATTACAAATAATAATACTGTGGCTGCAGAACTACGATATTGTAAGCATGCTACAAAATTATATGAGAAATTGGAACTGTAGGTTTGGTTTCATTATGCTGTCTTAAGTTGTCACAGTACATGTAGTTACTTAGGAAGGGAGAAGACTAAGGCTTGGAGAGTGGAGATACTTGCTTTCTTCTTTCTGAGGAACTTGGTAAGGTAACTATTTTTTTTAACTAATTGCTTTTACATGTTCTAAATACTTATCTCTTTTTAATATAGATCTCCAGCACAATCCAGTGGGTCTTCTCCAAAACCTCTTAGACAACGTGTTCAGAAATCTATGGATGAAAAAAAAATGAAGGTACTGTGTAGAAATTGCTATGCAACTATAGATGCACTGAAGTAATAATGCTAAAATGAAAACAACAGTGTTAAAATTCTCAAATACTTGGCTGAAATGTATCCCACAGCTAAAGAAATGTAATTGTGATTAATTTTTGGTAATTGGCCTAACTCGAACATATGAGTGGAAATATGAGTGTAATATGTTGTAATATGAGTGGAAATATCTCAAACTCCAGAAGAGAAAGGCTTTAAACTTAAAAGTACTTCCTAATCAAGATCTCTTAATGGAGCCATACTGACTTAATCTATATCTCTTCATTTAACCATCAACGTATTTCAGGACTATAGAAGCTATGTGAAAACAGAGATAAAACTGAACACAGGCACCTGATTTCAGTTCTGATAACGTCAGCATTCTAAAAGTGTAATAATGACTTTTTCATTGCATTTTTTTAGCGTTGTTTTTATTTGTAACATTCTGAGGGCTTTTCCATAACATTGCTTTGTGAACAATAAAATGAAGATGCTAGTGTTTGCTATTTTGTAGATGAAATGGAACAGTACAAGAGTATGTTTGTATTGGGAGTGGCATTATTCAAAAGAACGATTTCAATGTTTCTGAAAACTGCAGTCTTCCAGTGTACTGCATTTTACATTGACAATTTTGAGGAAAAAAGACCAACTTGGATGTTGGGACTGTGGAAAGAGGCAGAGCTTTTATCTTTCATAGCATTTCAACAGAGAACTAAATAAAAGTAGTGACTTAATGTTTTTACAAACTTAGCCCTGACAACAGGTGAAAACGCAAATGTAATTAGTATATAAGGAAGAAAACAGGGGTGTGTTAAGCCAGAATTAGTTCTAGAACAGCACAATGAAAAATACCTTTCTGCCACTGGATATGAGGGGAATTTTAACATATTACATGTTTGAGAAGTAGAAAATAATTAAAAGGAAGTAATGAAAAGCACTGTCAGTATTTCAAGCATGTGTTTTAAATATACTCCAACTTCATTCTGAGTGCTTTTTTTGGAATGAGGGTGGGGTGGATGATGGTCATTTTGGATACATGCACTAATTATGTGAAATTTAGCTTAAAACTCGTAGGCAAATTACAAAAGATTGAAACTGATAAAGGATCTTCATTATATTAATTTTACAATAAACAGTATATTTAAATTGCAGCTTTACTCATCAAATAGCAAAAATGTGGTATGCTGTCTGCATAATACATTGAAATAGATGGTTTTCTTATCTAAATAGAGGTTTTGTAATTGGATTCATGAACAGCTGTGTTCAGTATCAGAGTACAAAAATTATTATCTAAAAGTAATTACCTGTCACATTTGAGACCTTTAATGGAAACTTACAAGGTTTTTGACAGAAAGTATCAAAAATATGAATCTTGAGACTGATTCATATTATGAAACTATTTTAACATTTTTGGAAATACTTTTTTGCTAATCAAAAATACTAGATTAGCTACCATAATTTCTATGCAAATAGTAGTTCTTTCAGAGGTCTCTGAATAATTGAATAAGTTCTACTTCAGAAGCAGGAATTGCATGCAAAGGTTCATCATGACACTCTCCTGTGCTGCTTTTGTAGGGCCTGACTCTAATAAGGGTTCTGTGACTTCTATGATCCTTGTTAATACAATACAAGAATCTGGCTTTTTTCTGTAGGACTCATGTCCTAGTCTTGCTTCACCATGATTGATGAAATAGAATGTACCTGTAGCAAAATAGAATGAAACATCTAATGTTTTCAGGCAATGATTTTTGAGGTCTTTCAGTCAACTTCTCGAACGAATTGAGGATGACTATATTGAAATATAAATGACCTTTTGTCTTATGAAAACCAAAATTTAAAGAGAATAAGCAACAGGTCTAAAGTCTGTGGTTCGCACTTCTAAACTTTCTTTGGCATCTTAGAAGACTGTAAAGCTTTCTTATAGTGTTATCTGTTGTAGATTAAAGCTGTGATGGTGGACTCTTCCTTTACTTTAGCAATATGGATGGTAACGCGATTAAAATGTTAAACTGAATGGCTGCTTGGGGCTACACAACTCATATCTTAGAGCAACATTGAGGCTGCTAGACTGCCTCTAGTAATCACAATCAGTCTTCTTCATGGCTTTTTTCCAGTGTATCCTATTGTACCAGAGAGACAAAGTACAGCATGGAACTGAGGCCAAATATCTCAAGATGTTTTTCCATTTAAAAAAATGAAAATAAAAATCATGCAGTTCAGAGTATAAATGTTCCTCAATTATGCATCAGCAGAGATTCCTCTTACTCAGGATAAGACGTTTGAGTGTTTCACATTATGTTTGCAATTGCCTTCTGTGTATCAGCCAAACATTGCCATCTAAACTACACTATATTCCTGTGAAGTCTGAAATTATTCTTCTGGTATTCCTATGTTCACTTTAGTCTTGCTTTTCCTTCCAGTCAACTAAAATTGCTGTTGCCAAACAACTAATGACTTTTCTAACTAAAAACCCAATAGTTCTCTGCCATTCACTTTTGATGTCCTTCCTCTCACGTAAAATCCTGCTTTCTTTCTTGAAACATTCATCTTTCATTTTGTCTTTTTCTAGTTTTCTTTCTACCTTTCTAACAATTTCTACAGATTTTCCTTTGCATGTTTCTACTCCTTCCTTTTCTTACTTTTTCTATGAAGACTTTATAGGGCCCTGTCTTTCTCTTCTCTTTCTGTACTTTCTTTGTAGATGAATACATCTACAAACAGAAGTTCAGCTATCATCTTTATGAACAGTTCACAGATCTATGTCTGACCTACGTGTCCCTTCTGTCAAAACTGACATCTTTTCTTACTTCTATACCATCCTGTGAATATCCAGCTGCTGATCTTGAGGTGGTATGTCTATCTTTCCTGGTATATTTAACATTGAGGACTGTATCCTACCTGTTACTTTTTCACTCCATAACACCTCTGGAATATATTCTTCTCTATCCATATGTCCACTTAACTATAAGTTATTAAATGTTCATTTTGCTTTTTGATGTGCTGCCATGTATTTTTCTTGGACTTGATAGTTGCTGCTTTGGCTTATCTTTCTTCACTAAGATTGCTGTACAAATAGTTGTTATCAAAGTGATTAGACACTAGATGCCATTCTTCTGTTTGCATCTCAATCTATATAAGTTGTAGTACATAAGCTACTTGTTTTAACCTATCCCAATCCATTGATTATTTCTGATTTGCTGCTTTGAGATATGTCTTTGCTTACATTCAGCCTGCAATACCAGTCTTCATTGTTCATTTGTTAATTTTCAGACTAGCTCTTTCAGCTGTCTGTTTTATACCATTTCTTATGGCTGAAGAGATTTCCTATAGGTATGGTATCTGCAGAACTCATTATCCTCCTTTAAAACCTTTTTCAGTACGTTTAAATCAACCTCTCCCCAAAACTTAGCAGTGCTTTGTGTTGAGATGGATGCCCATTACAATGACTAATTTCACTTTCTTTCTCTGTGAATCCATATATTTCTTGTCTTGGATTGTAATGTCTCTTGGTAGAAATAAATTTTGTTCAGTCTTTACTGTGTAGCACACAGCACAATGAATTCCTTGTCCGTGACCATAGATCTCAAGTGCTGTAGTAATATTTATCACCTTCTTACACTGAATATCAGTCTTCGTTATTATTTCATACAACCACACTGAAATGTGTACAGGTTGCTTGTAAAATTCACAGTTGTAAATTTTTTGATGCATGATGCACTCATTTTAACAATCGACTCAGAAGAGATACCAGACATTTGTTTTTTGAATAAGACAATAGCAATATGGTGTTTCTTCTCAATGTCAATGATTCCGCAAAGCAAGGCAGAAACTAACTGTGTGAACGAAGCTTCCCTGCTTGCTGATTTAAATCACAGTTAAAGTGGTGATTCAAATCAGTGTAGCCCGCTGTTGTCTTATCCTCTTAAGTTCCATGTATTTTATTCATATACAATTAGTAAACTTCCTATGACGTGTCCTGGATTTTAGAGTGTATGTGCAGCCAATGAGTGAGGCAATGAAAATGTCGCACTGCTGCTTTTCCATTTAAGCACAAGTAATAACATTAACGGAACTCAGCAATAAGTGCCAGTAATGGGGAAATGGTAACAGAAATGCCTCCCTGCTCATTCAAATCTTAAGCTGGGAAGTCAGGAGCAGAAATAACACTGATTACACTGCCAACTAGCACGCAGGTCTCCTTCACAAATGCAAAACCTCAGACTGGTAGAAGCTTGCTAGAGCAGAGCACACTTACCCTCAGAAGAGGAATAAGAGAAAAGAAGAACGCCAAACAAAACACATCAGCTGTGGCTTTACATCAAGTATATTTCATAATTGTATGTTAAAATATGTACCCACATCATAAAACACTTTAAAAAACAATTATTTTTAAACGTTATGTACAATAATGCAAAAATATGCCTAAATATGTATCGAATGCAAAAAAAAATAAACCATTTAATAAAATCTCCCTTCCAATGACACCCTGCTCTTCAATACCTTAAAAAAAAGGAAAGAGCTCGGTAAACAAACAGGAGTTACAACACAAGCTATCAGATGGACAAAAGCAGTGCAAAGCAGACATTTAAGAATGGAGAGGTATCCAATCCAGTTTAAGTTCCGACTGGATTACACCACAACTGCAGTGTTGCTCAGCCTATATCACTTGAATTTGGGGTTTAAAAAGTTAGCTTCCTGCTCAAGATTAAGAGGCTGCCCCGGAACTCTTTTCCATCGGAGCGAAAAGTTAATGATAATCCAGCTGAGCACCCTTTAAACCCCCTTAAACAGGGGTGAATTTCATCGTAGGCAAATATTTCTTGTTCTGTGTAATTCTGCCAAGCATGGAGATCCCGTCCAACAAATAGTATGGTCTAAAGTCTACCTGGACAACTGTGGTGGGAGAGAGACTTGTGCTGTTTCACAGTTGTTTAATCATCTCCTCCTCCTACATCCTTAAGGAAACTGCAAACAAGGCTCTGGGTCTTATCATTTCAGCAAGTCCATTATCTCCTATTTGTGACATTGCAATTTCATTGGCAATCATGCTCCTATACAATTCTAGGACTGAATGTCTGAATTAAATTAGATGCTTTAGTTGCATGAGAAAATGCTGATCTGGTTCTTACTTGGATGTGCTCAGGTGACTGACGTATATCCTATATCTTGCTAGAGTAACTGCCCTCAGAGCACAGTTGGCCTGTATGTGAAACATAGCTCTTCTTTGTAAAAGCAATCTGAAGAGGTTTCAGTATTGCTCCCTATATGAGAGGTGGCAGGAAGCTCCATTTAAAGACCTGCTTATAAGGCACTGGTGCAGCAAGATTTGTGATGAACGTGGTTTTATGATTTCTCCTCTCCAACCACTGAAAAGTATGTCCATTAAATCAATCATAAATAGCAATAAAAACACATTAGAAAAGTCCCAAATCAAATAAATCAACTTAGTGTTGAAGCTTAATTTATAACAGTCTCGCTTCAGTGCACACTCTAGGTCCTGCATGGTTGGTTTTTTTAAACTCACTGTTGGCTCATGCTCACCCTATATTACAAAAGCCCCCCGACACAGACACAATGGGGCGAATATCTTCCACTATGGACTGAATATCTTCTACAAACAAGAAATTTGCAGATGACATGATGAAGTTACACGTTAAGCTTACAAACAATGAACACATAAGAACATAGGGACGTATACTGGCTTACCCACTGTACATACCTATGTAAAGCTTTTAAAGAATAAGAATATACACAAAATATACACTCAATTTGCGAAGTAAAACAGCCCTCAGCATCTGATATTTTACAGAGTTACACATTCCTTCTATTAAAATTCCACACATGGAAATATTCCTGTGCCAGATCCTCTTTGTAAGCGATATGATCACTTCAAGGTAATTTAGTTCTTCATGTATATGTAAGAGAAGCAGGAAAAGCTCAGCCTCTAGTCATCACTGTCACTCCCAGATTCACTCAACTGCAAGTCATTTCCTATGGGAAACAAAAACAACAAAGCACAAGAAGTGGGTAGGCATTAACTCACATTTAATTGCAATCAAACCAAAGTACAGCCACACGTACACTAGAAGATTTAAATAAGTACAAGAACTGAATGCAAATGTCATCTCTGTCTAAGGGAATTGTTCCCTATGCCCAAGAGCAGTAAGAACTTCACGGGGCTCAGACATAGCCTGATTCAGGTCCAACAGAACCACCTAATCTGCTCCCCAGTGGGAGGATAGCACTCCCCTTGCTAGCAGCTGCAGAAGGCATTCCACAGCCCCTACCCACCAAGCTCCTTTATACAGCTCTGGGACCAGGCACTGAGGAATTCCCTGGCTTTCTTGACTCTATTAAAATAGACTTCTTTGTTTTAAGGCTGATTGAGTAGCCAGTATAAGGACTCCACATGTCAGTGAGCCAGAAATAATGTTGGAGCCATTGCAACTCAGAGCAATTGGCTAAAATCAGCTGATACAGGGCGTGAAGGTGAAGGAAGGCCAAGGGCAGCCGTCCAAAGTGCAAAGAGAGAATACAATTCCTTCCAATACAGGAAGGACCGGAAGTGGATCAAACCTACAGTCTTAGAGCCTGTCTTGCAGAGCACTTGTAATTTGGGAAGGTGGATGGGGTAAAAGTGTGCAATAATCATGCTTGTGTTCTGGTTACTGAACCCAGCCCTTTGGGTGCTCCTCCAAGACCCTGCCCCAAACACAAGTCCTCTGCAGAGCAGCCTCACAACAGCTACACCCTGGATTTCTTAATCTCTCTTCCTCTTTTGGGGAAATTTTACAGTCACCAGTGACTTGAATACTCAAGGTCATATTAATCAGGGTAGAAAAAAAAGGAGCTACCTCAACAGCTCCCAAACCCTACATGGGTCAGAGACTTCTGGAAAGTCAATGACCTATGCAGTATTGCAGCCTTGGCCCAAAAGAAGCAGCTCACAGTCAGAAACAGGGACATGGAAAGAGTCCTGCTGACTTTGCTGAACTTTGGATTTCACCCAAGCGTCACCTCAGGCATTCACAGGAACACTTTGCTAGTTTTCCAGCAGTCCTTTTCGGTATCATCTGTGTAATACCTCAACTTGTCTTTCTGATGCTGGAAACCCTACATTTATCTGCATTTGAACTCCACCAGTTCCCTTCGTGTGGATGCCAAGAGATGTACTCAAACATGCCTCAAGAGAAATTTAAATAAAAAATTATGATAAATAAGTTAGGGTTTCTTGTAAATACAGTATTTTAACTCCACTGAACCTGATTCAGCATAAAACCTAACCTGTGTTTTCACATTAAAATAATTCTCATCCTCTGGTGCACCACATCCACCTGCACTAATGTTCTGCATTAGTGCACTCTTTCCACTTGGAGGCCTGAATCGAGGCTCAGCATGGCCAGCAGGGGCCACCATACTGATGCCCGCAGGCTTTAGATCAGACTGAAGCAATCTCCACAACTTCAGACATGTCTCAGCCTTCTCTTACAAAAAATCTGTCCACAGACTTCAGCCAAGTGCACCTCCCTGGGATTACTAAATAAGTGGTCTCAAGCAGCTTCCCACAGTAATAAGACAGAAGCCTTTACTTACGGAGCGTGTTCATGAGCTGATTGCTTCCTTGTGGCCTGCTGGTGCCGTTAGCAACAGCATTCCTATTGTTATACTGCTGGTGAGGTGGCTGGGAAGGGGAAACATGTGCTAGCTCTTCGCCCTCACTGCTGGAGCTTTCATCTTCGCTTCCAGATGAGCTTTCTGAGTCCGATGAGCTGGTTCCACTGCTGCTACTCATCTGCTCAATGATTTCAACCTCCGCTCTCAGCTCTGAAATAAAAGGACATTCATCTGGTTGGAACCACGAATAAGGCCCCGTGGAATTTGGGAAAAGAATACGAAAATGCAATAGATTTGTCAAGTACAATTTATAACATTAAAATAGCTCATCTGAAAGAGAGAGTCAGGAAAGAAAAAAACAAACCATCCTGACAATTTTTCAATCCAGTTGTTGCGGCTGAGTTTGAAGAACAGCAAAGTTTAGTGCCATAAAACCTTCATTTCTGTTATTATTATTTATAAACTTTACACCTACGGAAGCACTTCCTGCTTCATTATTTTCCCACAGGTTTGTATGTTTTATATACAAACTAACCACATTTTCTGATTGAGCATTACAGGCCAACAGCAAGCCCATTTTTTTTTTAAAAGCAATTAAACATGCAGGAATCTAAATTCTGTTAGACATCAGCGATATTTAGGCTTTTGGTATATGCAGAGAGAGAGAAAGCATAAGCATATGACCACAGCAGAAACTGCCTTGGCTTAAGATGGTGTATGAAACTGCTCCAGCACAACGTCATGCAGCTCATTTTAAAGAAACTTGTGAAATAGATAAATGACCTCAGATAACTCAGCAGTGGGATAGACAAGAACAGATGAGAACGTTCACGTACAGGGGAGTGGCGACAGTACTTCAACCTGCTACAGAGCTAACGAGTAGCCAGGAAAAATGGACTACTCTGAAACTGGGAAGTTATTCAAGTCAGTCACACCTCACTTCATGGTTACCAGTGCAAAGGAATAGTGGAATACCATGACAGCCTCATTGGAGAGAGTTGGTGTTGGCTGAACAACCAGTTACTAAGCAGCCACTAAGGTAAGTCAGAAAGCATTCCACAATGTTAAATTTGTCGTAATTACAAGTGTCCTAAACCCTGTTAGAGGAATTTTTTTTTCTATCTACCCACAAAGCTGAGTATCTACTTACTTCATGTAGGGAGGTTTCCAGGAAGGAACAGTATTCACATGTGTTATTCAAAGTATAAGAAAGAATCAAAATGTAGGCTTTCATCGTGCTAGCAGTTCTACACCCACAAAGTGAGAACGCAGTGCTTGCCCTGGAGAACTCAAAGGCTAAAGAGACAAGGATGAAGGAAGAGACAACACATGCACAATTGTGTCCACCCAACAAATGGAGAACTGACACTAGGAGTAATTCACCTTAGATCAGTCTTGTGCGTTACTCAGACTGAGATGAATCACAGCTTCCCAGCTAGGGACATCCTTCCTGAAACGGCATAGCCAGAGCATACAAAATGAGTTCCTCCTTCATGTTAAAATGGCACAGTTTTAATTCTTATTGTCTTCAGCCACCCAAGAGTAAATCTGAGCAACTGAAACTCTTCTGTTTTTTAATAAGACCTGTTTTCCTTGGGCTGCTTAACACTTCAGAGTAACAGCTAAGTTTTCAGTGTCCACATCTATGCTGGCAGAAGTTCACCTAGCTCAGCGGGTATTGGTTTCAGAAATTAACTTTTCTGTTGCCAGTTTTGAAGCTGCTACTTTTCAATTTCAAAGTTCAGAGCTCAATTTCAAATGCTATAGCTATATTGAATTAGAGACAAGGAAGGCATATTGAAAGAGAACAACAGTATTACTAACTCCAGCTGGGTATTTAGTGATAGTGGGGTTGTTCCTCAAATCTGCTTCCTGAAGCTAGATCCCTGACTGCATCAGCTGTGTTTTTTGTGCCTTATTAGTACGCCAGGCAAAATTTACTTTTTCATCTTTAAGACATAGCATAAGAGACTATTGGAAGAGGGAGGAAAAAGACGCGATTAGGCCAACAGAAGCTATTATTTTGTACTGTAATGACTTTCTCCCTCAGTCCTTCCCAACAGAGTCTTACAAGCTTTAAAAATCCATTTCATGGCTGGAGTCTGATACACGTGAAAACTAGCACTGGTAAGTCACTGTTCTTACCTATCCTTATTTAAGATTTCAAATGATAAACTTTCTCAGTTTTCAAGGCTAAGAAACTCATAGGGGAGAAGTAAACAGAAATAAAAGCACTTTTCCTTTAAATATTTTTCTCCTAGCTTCATGATAAGAAATTTCCACATACTTTTAATAACGATAAGAATCATTAGCTGTAAGTTACAGTGTTGCTAACACGCTGCTAGAATATTCTGGACTGTAGCAAGCACAATCACATACAGACTGCAGTCCTCAAGACAAGAAGATTCAATAAACACATCTGTAGAAGGATGAATGAGAATTACACACATATGCTTATTGAGGTAGAGTCTGTGGCCAAAAAGGAGTGTCTTGGTACGCACATGTGGAAAGAACGTAACAATCCAGAGAGCAGCATACAAAATAGTGGGAAAATAAGAAACAGAAAAGGATGGTGAAGCAATCCAAGAGACGTTGCAGGTGAAAAGGAAATGATGCAGCAGGAAGTGCACTCCAGAGACTAAAGAAGAAAAAAAAAAGTCTTAACAAGAAGTTTGAACTCTTATGGTAGGTGAGGAAAGAACTGAAGGAGGGAAGTGATGCAGGCTGATGGTCGGGAAAATAAGATGAACCTAGCTAACCTAGAGATGAGTAGCAGTAGTGGGGGGATTCTGCTGGGAAGGAAGAGACCTGGAAAAGCTCACATGAGAGCTTTGGATACAAGGAGGGAAAGGGATGTCATCTTGGAAGAAGCAGTAAGGCGCACTATGCCAAACGCACATAGGTAAATCATAACACCACCAACACCATGAGGGGCAAGGACTGCAACGGTAAGGGTGTTATCAGTGACAGTAGTTAGGGATGAACTCAGTTCAAAGCCATTTTCCCATCAACATTTGCCTCATAGAGGCTGTTCTACCTCCTTTCAGGTGCCTTGTCTCTTAGTTCCTTGAGTGTAGAATTCTAAATGTCTCATCTCTGGGTGGATGAGGAAAAAAGTAATTGTTTACATTAATGCGGCTGAGACAGTGATGACACCAAAACCTTGCAGGAAAAAATGGCCTGCTTTAAAAATGTCAGATTTTGCATTTTTCAATTTGCCTGTCATGCTTAGCGCAGTTACAGGTACTGAAGCCCCAGCTAAATGCTTCCTTGCAGTGCCTCCAATTAAAATAGCTGCGTGTGCATATGCGTGTACCTATACACTAAGCTGAACAATGAAAAAGTCAGACCTTTCCTAGACCATTTTTTGCTCCTCAAGATCAAGCTCCTCATGTTGATGAGCCCTTAAGGCTTAAAAGATGACAAGAGTGAGGATGTGCAGCAGTTAGTTTTACGAAAGCTTTTCATACAGTGTACTTTGGAACATTTGCCTTAATTGAGTCTACATCCTCTGAAAAGGCTGACATTGCTAGGGGGAATTTAACTTTTGCATCTCTAATGTTACAGCTGTAGGTTTACTTTCAGGAAAAGAAAATGACTTACTGTTTTATACTGGCAGTTTATGCAGTTATTAAAGTAAAAATAATAATAATTCAACAGCCTTTCTCAGCAGGGCTCTTTTCTCTGTGTATTTTATACCAAATGCCCTAATCTCTTCCAGTAATCACAGCTAAGGGTTCTTGCCTCTTCACTCAAATCCAATAGGCTATGCAGGATTTTTAACTAAAGCCCTAACCTTGGGCTGCAAGAATACCTCGGGCCTTTGGAAATAACGTCATTCAGCATTAGGGAGAATAAGGCTGTATGTTCATAGCAGAATATTCACTGTTAATAATGGTATGCAAGCTGGAGAAAAATCAACTTGATATTGGCATTTTGAATATGCAGAGATGGCAGCTAGACGAGGCAGTACTTCACAGTGAAGTGCAACAATTTTGATCAAGAAGTCCTTGAGAGACAAATACTGGTCTGCGGCATAATACTTACAAGACTACAGCTGCCTTTTAAATAAACAATATCTGCTCGGATTTTTAAGCACTGAATCTATAGTTTCTGAACCAGATATACATTTATGTGCTTTTTCAGTTAATGCATGCTTTAATTATGTCAATATTATTAAAAACATTTCTGTTGTGGTCAAATACGTCTCATAAATGCCAGTAATTTCATGTACATAAATGACTATCATGGTGCACCTTCGCAAACATTCACTGCTTAATGATATTTGATCATAAGTAGCCACGTATTCAAAAGAATAAGCTCTTACCCTCTCTGTTCCTCCCTTCAGGCAGGAGGACAAGATAAAAGCTTGCACAGCAAAAGACTCTTCTAGTGCAAGACCCTAGAGACAACCTCCCAAAGGCCTTTCTGCTGGCAGGAAAGGACTGGTTTAACTCCCACGTGCTCAACCTCTGTCCTCAAGCACAGCTATTTGGACAGCTGTGTAATGGGATGGATGCAAGGACTGACTGACCTGGAAGTCCATTTCCCAGCTCATTTGTAAGGGGAGCTGAAGGAATGCACAGCTGAGGGTAGTGGAGGTAAGCAAAAAGCTACACTGAGGTTGGCTTAAAACTATTGTTAAGCAGCATAAGGGCTGTGTGTCTTACCACACCCTTGAGTAGGGCATACTGGGAGCAGGGAGAGTCATAGTGCCACAGAGATGTTTTCAATGACCTCCTGTGAGGATTTTAAGTTCTGCGCTGCATCCATTAAAGAAGAAACATAGAATTTCAGCTTTATGATTTTTGTTTCTTACACAGGAGCTAATTCAACCACAAGGAAAGCTGCTGCTTGAATGTAAAGAACACAATCTCCTCACAACTTAAAAGTCTTTAGCCATAAAGATACACATTGAAGGACTGAAGACTATCTTACAGCTTATACATTTAAGTTTTTTTAATTGTTTTCATTATACAGTGGTGTCACTTTAGCCCTGCCTTTCCCAAGTACTTTCTCATTAAATAGTTGGTTTAGTAATGCTGATGCTCTAGATCAGGTGTGTCCAACCTGCAGGCTGCATGTGGCCTGGGACAGCCAGTAATGAGGCCCCATAAGGTCGTAAACTTTTAACATTATTATTTGACTTTTAGAGATACTTGTCATGAGTTTATTACAGTTAGCTCAAGCATGGACTGAGTAGGCAACAATGGAACACTGCATAGGGCACAGTGCAGGGCTGACTCTGCCTCATATACACAGTCAAAATGAAACCTGTGTGTATTGCACATTATATCTGTTATGCCACTTGGAATAACATAGTCATTGCCCATAATAATATTTCAACCCACCTACACCTATGTGCGCCTGTGAAGACAGGTGTGTTTTCTTAAGCAGACACGTAAGTTCTCTTATTTAATTATTAAACTTGGGCTTGTGTTATTTTGTAAAGTAATTTAATAAGTTAACATGTTCACTTTGAAAGAAATACCCAGAATACTCAGGAAGTGCTGACAAGTTTTGTAATCTTCAATGTTTCAAGAAGTTTACAAAGAATACAAACAGCTCGCGATTTGGTTTTTTGTGGATTTGACCACTCATTTTAATGAGTTCAACATGTGTCTTCAAGGTGAAAAGCAGCTTATCTGGCCTATATTTCAAATCATAGTAGCATTCCAAATGAGACTTAAATTATGGCAAGCTCAAGTGGTGGCAAGTAATTTTATGCATTTTGATATATTGGCTAAATACAGTCCTGAGAAATATGCAACTGTGCTTCCCATTTTGATAAAGGAATTTGAAAATAGGTTTCAAGACTGTGAAAATAATCTTTTCTTTGTGTGTATTTGCGACTCCATTTCAGTAAATATAAATACATCACCTGAGAATTTTCAAATGAAATGTATAGAGTTGCAATCAGATATTCAACTTGAAGACAAAATTTGATCATGTCTCTTTACCAAACTTTTATAAGCTCTATCTGACCAGAGAGAAATACTCCATGCCTCATAATCACACCTTGTTCACATCATTGCTTTTTAGCTGTATGTACATCTGTGAACAACTGTTTTCAAGGGTGAAGCACAGGAAGAGTAAAATTAGATCAAAAATCTCTGATGGACACATTGAGAACTCACTGAGAATCGCAACCACTGTCATCAAACCAGACACTGATGCATTAGCTTCACAAAACCAAGGTAGAATATCCCACTAGTTTTATGTTTCTGTTGCCCTTTTTTGTTTTAATATAAATATATAAAAACAAAAGAAGTTTTGTTACTTGTATAATATTAACTATATTATATGTGTATTTCATTGGCAGCCCAATCAATTCCTCTTCACGCAATGCGGCCCAGGCAAGTTGGACACGTATGCACTAGATAATCAATGGTGGAAGTGATACTAAGTGCTGAAAGGCTGAGAAATGCTTAGAAAAAATAAAAAGAGCACACACTGGAAGCAGACAGCAAACTGCTCAGGTATTTGCTCACTTCCTTTTCAGCCCTTAAAGATTCTCTCTATGAAATACCAATTCAACATCCTATTTTTAGTACAAGTCAGGTGTTCTTTAGCTTGATTTTGGAAACCAAACTCAATAGAATATTTGAAGGTACTTTCCAATAGAAGACAATCATGTGGCAAAAAAAAAAAACAGAACTAGAACAGTTCTAAATTATGTGACATATTTTTAGACTGCTAGAAAATGGTATTTGAAGAGCAGATGTCACAACAGACAAATATAATTATTCTGCTGTAAGAACATGACCTTTACAAATTGTTGCATATGTGCAGAAGAGTGCCCCCATGGTTAAGTATCTTATTATACATCATAAATAAAGACACAAAATTTACAGCTGTTTCAGTTCTTAAATTGATAAATAACCTGATATCTTTCTCCTTACCTATTACATGGGAAATAAAAATGGCAATGCAGCTAAGGGAACTGTAGCTAACAAACTCTCAGACTTCAATTCTGCTGCTGACCAGCATCCAGGTATTGAAAATATTACTGCTGTGAAAGGGTGAGACCAGTCAGCACCTACACAGACACACAGACAGCTTAACTTTAAAAGTGTCACCTAGTGATTATCAAGAACTGAGAAGAAGTCCCGCTAAGTAATTAACATATAGGCTGGGAAATTAACATAGGCTAAGTCTAAAGGCAAAAGTAGCTATATGGGATAAGCGAAGAGATCCAGAAAGAAAATACTAGTTGAAAGAACAGCTTTAAAAGAATATAATTGTCTCTGATGCCAGATAAGTAACCCAAGAGAACCAAATAAAAATCAAAATTTAAGATCTTCCTCATTCTGACAGTATTAACTGCAGCGAAATAGCACCAGCATGAGAGAAAGGACTTGGGCAAAGAAAGCAAGCCCTGCCCACAGTGAAACACTGAGACAAAACACTGCCTAAGCAGGAGACTCAGTTGAGGCAATAATCCCTTGAAGTGCATCAAGGTACTCAAAGGGTAATTACAGCAACTATACAGCAGGTGTGATAAAAGCTACAGAGGAGTCATGGTAATGGAAGCAGTAGGTTTGTTCTCTCCCTCATCTGTCCCCTAATAGCACTGCTTGACACAGCATAGACTCCAGTTCCTGTAATGGGGAGCCTTTCCATCCCCTGGGTAAATGGTTCCGACCTTGTTCTACACAGGGATATCTATTTTTCCAGGTTACTTGATTGCCTAACTAGATCTTGGATCAGCAATTGTTGTTGCCGTTGCCTAAGACACCCATTCAGCCTGTCTAGCATCCAGCTGCAGTAACATCTACCTTCTGAATTCACACTTATTTTGTCTTCTTTCCAGATCAGAGAAAGATTTTGGAAGAGAGAAAATTATTTACAGGGAGGAAGCTCTCTCATGCCAGAAAACACTGCAGTATAAATACCAATATGCTGGCAGAAGAGAATAAATAATTCACTTTAAGATGAGATATAAAGACAACAAACCAACTGTCAAGAATCAGCTTCTAATCCCCAAATATTCTAATATGTCATAGTTTTTATTAAAAAGAAGAGAAACAATCCACACCCAGGAATTTACACACCCTGCTTTACCTCTCTTAATGTCATCCAATTGAGGCTCAGGCGAAGGATTATCTTTCAAAGGAGAAGTTTTAGGTCCAGTTGCTGGCTTGGTTGGGGCTCTGAACTGTGGAGGAGGTTGAGATGCTCGGGCAGACTGTTGTTCTATTCGGGCTTGGATCTTACTGCTGCCCTCTGCTCTGAAACAACAATCAGAGACATTGAGCACTACTGTGCATCTGTGTTCAGCTTTTTCAATATCTTTGTGCTAATGCATGATGTGTGACTTCCTTTGAACAGTACTCTATGCTGTTTCATTAAGCTGAGCAGTGAGTGACAGGTTTCTGTATGTAACACATGCTTTTGGCAGCAAATATGCATACTACAACATCCTTAAAAAGTGCATTTTCAAATCCAGATGCATTTCAGTGGTGCCAAACTCACTAGCTGAAGAATAATAAAGGTTTTCACTTAGCAATCAATATTTGTAATTTTAGAAAAGCACTAGCAGCCATACTAATTTAAATCAACTATATTATTAAAAAAAAATCACTCAAAATCCTGATTAACATTACCATAGCAAAATAAATGTTTCTTCTCACTTGCAACTGTACAGTCTCAAACTGAACTCTCCCAGAGGTCAACCTGACTGGAGCAATCTGTTTTGCTGATAAATACAGCATGCAAGCATTTATTTCCCATTTTTCATCCATTTGCTATTATCCCTTAAAAAACCAGTTTAATATGTTTCCTTAGTGGGAAATTGTATACAGGATAATGCATGCTTAGCTGTTCAATCCCAATCAGGTGTTATTTCCTTTTCTGAATCAATGATGCTATTCAGACTACAGAACAGCCAATATCCTTGGAAGAAAAACAAAACAAAACATATTCAGGTCCCTCTGTAACACACCCTAATGAGGTTAAAGTATGTGGTGTATTTATCACACAGCAACAAAGCTGTTGGGAATATGCCTCTATGTAGCACAGCATGGAAACAGTTTACCTGAATAATAAGAGCTCAGTTTTGGTTCAATAGGGTCCCAGCTCAGTAATGTGACACTTTGTGCCTGCAAGCTAATCCCACCCAGCAACAAGTTAAACTAGCCCATGTGGAACTTCCAGGGACTTCACCTAAACATCTTCTGGTATCTGACCCACTATGTTTACTGCTAATTAAAGAATCTGTGTGCTACAGTGAGTCATTGATGCAACCACAAAAACTAGGCAGAGAGCCACCTCTTCCACGTTGAAACACAGCCTTTACATATCACATCAACACATTTTACATAGACATTTTATGATAAACTTTTTACTCAGAGGATGGTGAGGCACTGGCACATGCTGTCAGAGAAGCTGGGGGTGCCTCATCCCTGGAGGCACTCAAGGCCAGGTTGGATGGGACCCTGGGCAGCCTGGTCTGGTGGGTGCAAGCCCTGCCCACGGCAGGTGGGCTTTATGGGTTGGAAGGGACCCAACCATTCTATGATTCAGTGATTCATTTTGTGATTCTCTGATTTACAGTAGAACTGGGGATGTGGGGACATGCTCACTGTTTCATGAGAAAGGTAAAAGCAAAAGACCATTTTCAGTATTAATTATGCTCTTGGAACTACAGAAGACCATATGTAGACAAAATGCAATTACTTCTCTAGGAATGTGATCAGGATGTTAACACTGAAAACTCTGCTCCCAATGTCCACAGGTTGTTAAAAATGAAGCAGCCATGAAAAAAAAAAGCCACTTCTGAGACAGAACACTGAATGACTTAGAAAATGACCATTTCTCAAAACACAGGTCTCCAACTTTTTTTCTACCCTGCCTCTGTTTAAGAAAATGTTAAAACATTGACAGAGCCAAAACTCAGTGCATCCTAAACAGCGAAATGAACACAAGCCTTCCTGGTACTCCTTTGGCTCCTCTCTGACTTAAGCTTCACCTGGACAAAGTCAGCAGGATTTAAATTGCTGGGAATTTAAATCTCATCTCTAAGAGCTCCTATCCACTGGACAAGATGCCTTGCCTTTGAGTGACACATGGATGAGTTTACATTACTGACTCAGAGGAGCATTACAATCCATTTACCTTTAACTCAAGGTGGTTTTTGGAAAACTTCCATCCAATTCCTAACAAGCTGCAACCCACACTCCTATTACTTGTAGCAGCTAAAAGCTCTACAGTGCACTGAAGTGTTTTTTTTCTCTAAAAAAATGTATCATACTCGTAGAATTGCTTAAGAGCCGCTTCTTCAGGAAACTGCTTTTAGATCTTAATATCCTGTGGTCCAGTGGTGCTGAAAGAACACAATCCAAAGGTTTCAGGCACTTACAAAACAGCAAGATTACTAAAAACATTCCAGCTGCTCACTTTGTAGCTTTTGTGCAGCAAGACTGAATATTGGGTCAGAGAGATTTCTGGCCTTGGCTCTTCCAAGCAAAACCTCACAACTATTATTTCTTCAGTTGTTTTTTTTTTCCTCTCAAGTTGAAGCTTTGGACTTTTGCTCCACTCAGTATGCCACTGATCCAATACAGTGATAAGCATTTCTCGTTCCTTAATAGTATATTATTAAAGTATCATGACTCACACAAAAGCTGTAGGGAACAAGCCCATAAAGCCTAACAATCCTTTTGACAGCCTAGTATTTTCATCATCTATTTCAACTAACCAGAGATTCCTGAAACACATTCCATCTTTCAGCCAGCTTCCAAAGCTTCAAATCATCAGAGATGCTTCACTGCAAACTATAATTATGTCCTTTCAGTGGTGGGGAATTTACAAATTCTTTACTCTTGGATTCACACTTCCAACAGCTACTTGCATTTTTAGGCAAGATAATTGCCTCATAAAGCTGATAAGGTTTAGTAAGCAAACATTACTCCAAAATAAAAGATAATCGAGTTCAGGTTTGAAAGACACTGTCTGAGCAGGAAACTTCAGCAAGAATTCATCCTATTAACTCAGCCCAGTCACCAGCTTTACCTTGTTTTCTTGACTTGAATGTTGCTACTGAGTTTTTCCAGAACATACTCCCCAGTGTCATGATTGATAATAAGCACACAGTCCTTCTGATATGGCCTTTTATTTCCTTTAAAAACAGTCATTGGAGGAGTTGAACCCTGGTATCAAAGAAAAAGCACATTTTTGTTTGGTTATATAACTCTATCCAAAAGTTTATAAACACTAAGACAAATGAATGTATTTCTTCTGACTAGGAGGCTAAGCAGTTAATGGTTAGTTCCTGTTGAAAATACTCGTTCATGAAAAGGGAAAAATACAGTTAATGCAGTAGAACCAGCTTCCTCATAGCAATGTTATGCCTTTCATCATTTTATGTGACTCTACAGTGACAAAACACCTTCTCCATAGTTGCCACTACTTACAGTTCTCTTTCCTAAAATGGTAACATAACTGAACGTACATAAATGGCTCTGACAGATATTTCCGCACTAGAAATCTTTGCTATGACAGATTCGAATTCTAATTACTGAAGTAGTAGAACTATCACCTAAAGAAATATACAGAAATTTGAAAATAATTTAAAGTGCTTTATATTTATTCTATCGAGTTTAAAAAATAAATGGCAATATTTTCATGGTGGATTACAAGCAACTGTCACAAACTACATAGGAACAGCTGCCTTCTTCAAACTCAGATTAGCATGTGGATGCTAAGTAGTTACACCAAATTATATTTTCATAAACTAATGCGTTATTTTGACTCCTTCCAGAAAGTCCCCAAGTCCACACAGCACTGCATAAAGCCATACAAGTCTAACTGCATGGACTGAGAAGCAATAAAGACAAATTCACATGGTCTTCTAAATTGGCTAACAGACACTGCTGAGATTATGCTCTGCTTTGGTTTATTTGTGGACAAGTTGGCTCACATGCCTTGCTTCAGGGTTACAGGAGGAAGAATCGGTTATGGTGTACCTGCAAACAGCAGCATGACTACACATCTGATCGCATCAAAACAGGACATTACAAAACATACAGAAATAAGTTCTCAGCTATGAGTCTTCAGATTTCTCTGGAATGTACACCCAGCTATTCAACACAAGAGAAATGCTACAAATGTTTATTCATATGCACCTTTGCACATTAATGGCAGGAAAGCAAACAAAATTGGAATAAATTTTATTCCAAGTAGCAAAGCAAACAATCAAATGTTATCAATTCAGAATGAAATTCCTGTTCCCAACATTGCTAATAAACAGAATACGTTTCAATCTAAAACGGCTTCAGAACAGTAAGGGTGAAAAATGAGCATTTCCAACAAAGATAGTGTAAGATGTGCGGGTACGGTTCAGAAAACATCAAAGTCTCATGAAAGTCTCATCTTCAAAGGCATTTTACATTTTTATCATTCCTACGTTTAAGCGAGGAAAATAACATTTAAGAGAATAAAAAGCAAGCTGAAAGTCAAAGCCAGCTCCCTGTTGACAAACACATCAGGAAACAAAGAAGAAATTTAACAAAAGCTGATCAAAGTTTGTTGGCCATCATTCTGCTAACCAGGGACCTCTTAACTCACAGACAATGGTGATTTGGGCTGAAAAATGAGCAGAAATGGAAGCCCTACCTAAGTCATCCCTAACATGGGGTTTCCAGATCCTGCTGATTACAGGATAGAAGAAGGTACATGAAACAGGTAACATTAACCAGAGCTGTTCGCTAAACTCATGCTTGAGAACAGAGATTCTTCATTTCCCCAACCAAGACTGTTTATCAAACATTAAAGCTGCTAAATCCACAAGCAGAAATAGTGTTTCAAGTTACCCAAGCAGTCAAGGGACACAAAACCAACTCCACTGAACAAATCAACAAACAGAGACATCCTCAGGGATCAGGCAATTTCAGAAAACAAGCCAGAATCTGAATCCAGCTGATGCGCAACTCAGAAGCAAAGCAGGAACCAAGAAGTTCAGTAAACCTTGTAAGAATGAAATGACCTCAGAATTTTTCACTCCTCTTCATTATATTCCACGTTTCTAAGGAGCATAGGCAGTGCTTCCATGGAACAACATACACACAGTGGGTGCAGTTAGTGCAGTTAGGTCCTGTCCCTCTGGAGCACACTGCAAGCTGAAAGTCACTCATACACATGGGAACACAATCAAATTAAACTCATCAGAGCACAGATTTGGAAAGGGGCTTTACAAGTGATGCTGTTCAACACAAAAGCTGAATGAGCAGCACAGTTCCCAGACAATCAAAGATAAATACCATAGCTATTAATCACATCGTCGCCTGCTCCCAAATAGCACTACTGCATTCACCACTTTCATAGACAAATGAAAGCATGCAAACTTCTAAACGTGACCAAAGCCATACAAAAAGCAGGAGCAGGGGAAGCAGGCTAAAGCCTTATTCAGCAAGAATTATCTCAGTGCCATCAGCTACTGATTAAAAACACCAACGTGCTAGAATAAACAGTCCCACAAGGATCTGAGATGTGGCTTCCAAAGTGACTGGTGCTGCCCTGCGACCACCAAACTGGTCTGCATCTGTGAATTCTTGTTTATTAGCTTGACACGTAGCATTATCTTCAACTAATAAACAAATCCAGTTCCAGCACGCTAGTGCTTTTTTTTGTTTTGTTTCGGTAAGGCAACCACCACAGAGCCTTCAGTTACAGCTGCATCTCTAAACAGTTTCAACACTTGTTTTATTACTATTTGACCATCATCCTCACCCAGTAGATATTTATGGCATAATTTGAGGAGGAAGTGGATGAGAAACTGCTTCATTGTTGCTCACTAGAAAACTCCCTCCTGCTTCCATTGATAAAGCTAAAGGCAGGGAACCATCTGTGCTATCTGTGCATGTTTTAAATAAACAAGCCTACAGGCCTAGCTGTGGCTTCTGAACATCACATCTCGACTAAACCCACAGTTACCTCGCTTCTGTTCCTTAAGTTGTAGAATTAAAATGGAAGGAAATCAGGTAGGGAGCTTTAGCTAAAAGAAGAAGCCGTGTTGTTATACAAGTAATACTAAGAAGGAAGGAATCAAAAGAACAAACTGGAGCCCTACAAATAAGACCCTTAACACAGACTCAATTGTGTGGTCCCTTCCTCGCATAACACTCTGCACGTCTAGCTGCTCAAGTACTGAGCCCACCTGTTTCTACAGAAGATTGAAGTAAAAAATAACATATAGGGCAGACTGGAATTACATTGCAAATTTCTTAGAGAGAAAACAGGAATACATCCAGCACCACAGACAGCATACTTACCGGAATATGCGGCAAAGTGATCGTTACATCATCTCCTTTACCCACTTGGATCTCCCCTTCACAAGATGTGTCAATCGATGCCGGCTTAAAATCATCTAAGGAGGAAAACAATTGCGATTACGTCTCTGGGAATCTTCAGGATTTGGAGCCTTTAGAATTCTCCTCTGCAGAAAGGCACTGAACATTCATTGTGGTTACAGGAAATGCTAAAATACACTGTAGTTTGGACCCAGGGTGGAATAATACACCAGTACATCCTGCTTATGCTCACAGCTCTGGCCAACCTGATGACAACAGATTTGAAATGTGCTTTTTAAAGTGGAAGAAAATAACCAGACTGTGTCTGAAAGACCAAAAGCAGGCTCCTCCTGAAGTTTGATATTGTACACAGGTGCAACACTGTATCAAGTATCCCATAGGAGTATCAGGTTCCAGACCCATGGCCCTGAGTGGCTCCCGCCACCTCCAAACCTGAGGACTCCATCTGCGACAAAGGCTAATTTAGTGAGACCAGCTCATTTAACCTCACCAATATTTCTGACTACTAACAGACATCTTTCATTCTGGAACAGGCTGCCCAGAGAGGTGGTGGAGTCTCCTTGTCTGGAGATATTCAAGACCCGCCTGGACGCCTACCTGT
>JANHGO010007876.1:0-50246 GCA_024606505.1 Aquila spilogaster | reverse complement strand
GTTTCTTCTTTTCTGTTCTATTAAACTGTTCTTATCTCAACCCACGAGTTTTACTTCTTTTCCCGATTTTGTCCCCCGTCCCACTGGGTGGGGGGAAAGTGAGTGAGCGGCTGCGTGGTGCTTAGTTGCTGACTGGGGTTAAACAATGACAATCTGTCATTTGTTTTAATACATTTGCTACCCCTCTCCTAATTAAATGTTCACAGTGCTGTTAAGTTAAAGAACGCCTACCAATGGGGCTTCTTCTTGCTATTCAACTTGCTATTTAGCCAGAAGTGTGTTTTTTCCTTGTTTTGAGATATTTTCTGCTTGTTTTAAATCGGTGTATACTTTTTTTGTCTTCTGGAGCCAGTGGGATGATCCTACTCAGTAACTTTTAAGTTTAGAAGAAAAATGCAAGTAGAATATTGAGGAGGTTTTAATAAATAAAGCAAAGTATGAGGAAAGAATGGTCTTAATTTTGGCCTTGACCAGAGTTTACTAAATGTACCTATGGGGAGGTATGTTGCATGTGTTTTTTGCACTCACCTAGGATACTTCTGCTGGAAGAAGTCTTTCCCAATACTTGGGCAGGTATGAGCACTGACTTGTAGTTTTGGAGACAGAAAAAAGGTTATTTGTGATCTGCGAAGCAAATTGGGTTTGCAGAGATGTTAGTTACCACACAGTGGTGCACTTTACAAAAGTATTATTTAGCATTTCACATAAAACTCCATTTGTGGGGGAGCTGTGGATATCTTTTAAAGGTACCTGAAACAACTGTTTTCTCTCTCCTGACTTTTATATTACATTTTTTCTTGCATTGTAGTTTATTTTCATCTTCCAGTTACCTTCTGAAATTAACTGAAAATGTCTGAGCAGTTTTAAAACACACACAGTGAGTAACTTCAGTAGCAAAATGACTGGCAATAGAGATTTTACTTGCCTTAAAAAAAAAAAAAAAAAATTGCATCAGATGTTGAAATCCTTGCAAACTTTATAGGGAAGTAACTTAAGTCAGCTATAGGAAGCATAGCCAAGCATGCTACATTTCCATCAGAAAAACATGATTAGGCAAGGAGCTCTGCATTTGGAACTCTGCTGACGTGCACTAGTGTCCAGGTAAGAGAACTATAGGTAGCATTATTGTTTTAAGTTAGGGAACTCTTAATGGCTGTAGGATCAGAGTACCAGATCGGAATGATAAGAACTGTGTACTTTCTGTAAGTTAGGGGTATTCTCATAACTCATCTGTTGGAATATATAGTAGTGCTATGGTTCTTCTTGTAAGGGTAAAGAATCTGTTTTGTGCAGGAATCTCAACTTGGGTAACGTTGATTGCTTACACTTCAAAAAAGGGTCTGGGGTGGAGTTGGGTTTTTTGTGTGTGTGCATGCCTTCTTGAAGTTGGAGCCAGACTTCTGTCCTTTCTCTATCCACTTCTATTTAGTTTGTATATTCTTCTGAGCAAGTATTCTGTACAGTGCTAGCTTCCGGGAAGCTTTTCTCCTTGTTCCTTAGTCAATACAGTGTTCATTTTTTATCAGTAATAATGTGAGGAAGAACCTAATACCTGGATTAATATAGCAGAAGCAATGGCATGTGCTTATCTATATCTGTCCATCCGAATTACAGAAAATGTTTGTGGTTGCTTGTTCATCTTGCTTGGTTGCTCAGAAGAGGGGGGTGTATTCTTCACTGCACAGGAACTTTGTAAAGCTCTCTGCCTTGAGATACGAAGACTTTGAAAGCAGCCCGAGAAACTGTCCGAAATCAAACATTGCTCTGTGCCTCAGTGGCATGCTCTGGCCAACAGTACTTTATTAGCCTAACTAGCACAAAGGCGAGTGAAGGTTAGTGTCAAGCATTGTTTGTATTTGAGGAGGACCAATGTAATGAACTGTTTCTAGTTATTTGACCTTGTCCCTAAAAGTGGGCCTTGAAACAGTGAATTACTTATGTTGTTTTTTACCATGGGAGCTGCCACATTAAGAAGGTGCATGCTGCAGAGAATTGTTGCCAGGGCTTTGCCCAGGATATGATCACACACAGGATATGCTCTGTGGAAGTGGAGAACTAGGTTGTGGAGCCTAATGGCATTCAGATGCTGAAATGCATTTCAGAATCAAATGAAAATAAAACCTCTAGTTTGTTAATATTCAAGGCTTGCTTTTTTCTTGTTTTTTATTTGGTTTCTATCAGTAGTACGTGAGGACACCAAGCTCTGAGCTCAAGACCTTTTCAAGGAGTAGGTAGGATGCATTCAAAAAGGCAAAAATCAGCATTTTGCTAGATCTTATTTAGTTTTGCTCATACTGTGTATGGAGCCTCTGTTGGAGGCGTTTTCTTTCAAGGAAAAATGGTTGATCTGTAAAATACACCATAAAAGTGAAAAACTACAGTTAAAATAGAATGTGCTCTCCTTCTGTCTGCCTTTTCATATATACCATTATAATTCTTGGCTGTTGGAAGTAGGATTCTTCATTGTTTCTCTTCACAATGACTTGCTAATGCCAAGCATTGCATTGGGAAACACCTGCCTGGCATTAATAAGGTGTTAAGGGAAGAAAGAGGTTCCTAGGAGCTAAGAAATAACTCCTTTTGCCGCTTCTTCCCTTTGTTTGCATAGTTTTCTGTTAAGTGTTTTACAGAGAGTAAGTGAGCCTCTGTAAGGTTTCTTGACCTCACTCTCTAAAAAGTCTTTCTGCCTTCCTCCATTTATAAAGCAACACTGAAATTTTTTTTGCCATATGATCTTTGGCCATGACCTAATTTAAGTTGCTTCTGGTAGCTGATACACAGCAGGTGCAATCACTGCATGTAAAAGATACTGAAAGGACAACTTTACTACCTTTGAACTGAGCTAAAATTGATGTAAAATCTGATGATAGGAAATTGTGAATAGCAAAGCATTCAAGTCAGTTAAGTTCAAACAAAATGAGTAAGCACTAGATCTGTATATTTGTTCTCCCCTTGTCTATCAGCCTCTTGTCCTGAGAGAGACCTCATAATCCAAAGGATGGAGCTCCTCACTCTTCCGTGAAGCTGCTATCTGAATCTACGGTTCTGCACTCTTTAGTGTCATTATAAATAACTCAGTAATACAGATGTTATCAGGGTCAGATGTTACTTACAATGGCATTTAACTATTTATCCAGCCCATATAATACAGCATTTATACTAGTGCTGTGTTTTGGGTTTTTTTTCCCCCAGTTTTAAGCCAGTTATGGGGGGACACTGTTCTTGATTCAGTTCAAGTTAATGCAGTGTAGGTATGGAATAAAACCCACTGAAATAACCTTAAGCAGGCATGAAAATTTTTAATTAATTTAATTTAATGAGAGTGAATTTATATAAGAACTGCATGTCATAATTGTGTACATAACCTTTTTTTTTTTTCCTCCAGCACTTGGAACCCCAAAGCGAGATTTCACTGTTTGTTGAACTACAGCCTGTCAAGAAACTTGTGAAAAGAGGCAGCATAGTTCAATAACATTAAAATTTGGCTTACAGCTCTAAGTACTGGAGAAAAATGTTATCACTGTGTGTTAAAATGTTTTCACCAGAGCTGCTGGGAAAAAGTAAAATAAAATACTTATGCTAGAAAAAGCCTGATTAAACAGACTTTTTTTCTTAAGTGATAAAAAATGCCCATGTCAAATACCTGAGGTAAAATATCAGTCTTGAAAAATGTCCTAATCAGAATTCAAAAAATTAAATGCTTTGTAACATTTTATTTATCAAGTTCCTTAGCATATCAATAGAATATGTACTTGACATTAACTGATGCTTATAATTGTATTAAGTATATTCCTTCTTTTAGATCAAATTATCTACATCATTTCTTAAACGGCAAAGAGGAAACAGCTTCGTTGTGTAACTCTGAAGATTTAAAAAATAAAAAACTAGAACTTCCAATTATATTATATCTTACATAATTGTGTAACACTATAGCAGTAAAAAAAATTATGGGGGGGTGGGGGGGAAACCCCTACAAAAACCCCAAACTAAAAACCAAACAAACATAAAATGTTTTTTTTTAACTGCTTTTAAATATTCTGCATAGCACATTGCTTGGAAAATGTTTGCTTTACTTCAGTTTGGAGCAAAAATAGGTGCTGAAGTGCACCATAGAATGGCTAATCCAAATTCTGATTATCTCTCTGGGCTCCACTCTTTGTCTCTGTTTTCCTGTCAAATGTAGTTAATAATATATAACCTGCCTATCTGAAGCAGCTTGAGATGTAGGAAAGCAAAGGAGTTGTGTGTAGCTTTAATTTGTTCTTATTTCTGCAGTTCTTTTTAACAATTATTTTGCAGATTCAGATGTCTTTCTAAAAAGGTAGAATGTAATCGTTAGTCTGCAGTATGCATCTGCCTTTATAGGTTGGATAACAGTGTTAGAAAACACATACCAGCTTTGAGCTTAATTGTATCACTGCAAAAATAGTTTTGAAAGCAAATGCTATTATCTCTAATGATTAAGAGACATAATTAGGGAAACTCACTACATTTGAGGTGCTCTTCTCTCTAAACTAGTTTTGAAATAATACATTTAAAAAATACAAAATAAAACTAAAAAATTTTAAAGTTTTCAAGAATGCTGGGGATACTAATGGAATAGAAAATAAAAATATTGTATGTTGTTGGCCTTGTTTTTTCCCCCTGATTAAACAGATTGATGTATATCAGGCTGCAAGTGAAGCCAGGTTTGTTTATTAATCTGGCAGTATTCCCTGGGCTGGAATAATCAAATGGTCACTCTTGGGTGTTACTGACTTTCTCTGGGTGTAGCATTGAGTATATACTCTCTTCTTCAGTCTTTGACTCCAAGACAGCTGATGATCCTAGCAGCTGAAGAGTAAACCAACTCTATAAATCCCTGCCAGTCTTTTTTTTTTTTTTCCTGTTCCTATCTTTTAGACCTTTTTTCCAGCAGTTTAGTGTCGCATCTTTTTTTAATGACAGGCTTTTTAGTTTTGACTTTCTTGTTTAAAGTTTCTCTTTTTTCTTGATAAATTTTATTATTCATATATCATTCATATATCATAATTATTATTCATATATTGATATTACATCAATTTTTTTTAAGAAGCTGTTGATATAATTTTAAGTGTCTTTCTGAGGCCTACAACTGGCAGTGTTTGCTGGGTAGGAAGTGAGAGAGATGAACTTAGTTGTTTTGAGTTCACAATACAAACAGCAGTGCATGCAATTTAGTAATCCTCCCAGTAGAGTCTTGTTGTGCACCTAACATGCTTTTAAAGAAACAAGATAAAATCCTGTAATACAGTAGTATACTACTATCAAAGGATGCTGAGAGTGTTTATTAAGAAACATTCAGTAACACACCAGTCCTTTCACATGGTTCTTCATAAACAAACCTAAGCCCTTGATCACTGGTTCTGATCACTGGTTCTGCTTCTGAATTACTGGTTTTCTGCCATGATGTGGAAATGAAGTGTAGACAAGAAAAAAGGAATATGGGTAAATATACAAAATAAATGCGATCTCAAAACTATTCCTTTTTCTCAGTCACTTTCCAGAGTATTCATGAATGTCTTCTAACAAAATAAGCTATGATAGCCTGTATTAAGATAGCTTGCAGCATGGTGCTGCATTGACAAAAGAGGCAAGCTGATGAAGAACTGTGTACTCTGTACTGTGGTTGAGGTGGAAGTGTTTTATGTCATGTCTCTTATGCAGGAATTACTAATTTATAGTTAGTGCCTTTTAAGTAACCAAGAGAACCAAATCTGTTTTGTGTTGCGTTATAGCAGTTCAAAGAAAAAAAAAAACCCAAGAAATTTCAACCAGTTGAAATTCATTCGAGGGAGATGGGAAAGTGATTGTAAAAGAGAATCATGTAGCTAGTGCAAGACCCCTCTTCTGAGGTTGAATAGCAAAAGGAAACAAAGTAATTTAGATTTTATTGCAATGAAACAAAGAGTAGTGTTCCAGAAATAATGTTCTGAAACTCAGATGTAAGGGATCTGTTTAACACCTGGACAAGCAAGCAACGGGGAGAAAGTTATGGGGGCTGACTGCATAACTATTCATTCTTGTTCTCTTATTTAGAACATGGATGAAAATTTTGCAATTATTCCTAAATTATAAATGATATCATAAAAAAAAAAAAAAAAAAAAGACCCTGATCTGCGGTTTTAGTTGGCTGGATTATGTTTCTTGTGCTAGAGTTCAGAGCTTGGAAATGTTCAAGACTTTCAGCATCTCATTCTGGTGATTAGATTAGAATTCCCCAAAACGGCTTATAGATTCCTCTCTGCAGAATGTCTAAAGAGATCCCGGCACCTTGATTAGATGCCTAAAACTAGACATTGCCAGTAGTCCCCCAATAGATGGAGTGGTAATTTGGCTTATTCTCTGTGTGTTGTATTTATGTCAGTAGAGGCTGTGATGCATCAGCCAGTTCAGGATTGGGCTGCATCGGTTTTGTGCTATTGTCCCAGGGAAATGCTGGATAGGGGAACTTTCTCACTGCAGGATGTGTGTTGTGTCATGCACAAAAATAAAAATGAAGAATCTGTGTTCTTGAAATGATTGTTGTCTGGTAATGTTTATACTAGAAGACTGTCAGTGTAAAGAACTACAAATGATTTTGTAATGATAAGCGGGAGGGGGGAAGTTGTACAGTATTAGAGCAGGCTTGATATGGTATGACATATTTTGTGAGAATTCTCATTTGATTGTGTACTTTCTCTCTGCTTGCTTGCTGAGTGTCTGTTAGTAGAGTTTAACCTGCAGTGGGGTTGGAATGTGTAGTAAGACTACTATAAGTTATTACAAATGGAAAAAAAAAGGCTATGTATGTATGCTAGAGACAGCTTATTAGCAGATTGAAATGTTCACATGGCAGATGGGGTCATGAAGTAGGAGGGAGGCTATTTATGAACATTTGTGGGGAAAAATAAAGGCTTGTATGTGTGAGGATTTATGAGGTGAGTGCTAAAACAATCATTGAAACAATAAATGGAATTAGTATTTCATTTTAATTTTGATTTTTTTTGTTACTTTCTCTGTCAGTTCGAATCCACCCTATCTCCTATGATATCCATGGTCTAGAGGTCACCTTTTTTTCTTCATTTGAAGTTGGATAACCCTGTGCTGGTTTGTGGCTGCACCTCCTTTGTGCTAGTGCAGTGTTTTAGCAATTATGCGGTTGTCTAGTGATATTTCAGAGCTCATCTTCAGGTCAGAGTTCTTAGAAATACAGTATGAAAGGATATCTGTTGCTAAAGGTTTGTTCTTCTTTTACAGTACTAATATATGAACTGGTGACAGGTTAATATTGGTAGTATTTTAATTACGATTACTAGTGATAAAATTACTGATAAGATGGAAATTTTATTACAATTCAGTAATTTCAGAAACTTTAGAATTTAGGCACTGTAGGATTTTTTTGGTTAACTACAAAAGTACTAAGAAATAATAATGAACTATGAGGAGCCAGTAACCCAGAGGTCTTAATGAGAGTAGAATAATTTTTAGAAAGTGATGATAGTGCAGCAAAATCCTGTCTGACCTAAGCTGTTTTTTACTAAGGAGCCAAATAGTAAGTAAATGCTTAATTTTGTTTTGATGATCTTTGAGAGCAAATTGAAAATACTAATAAGAACTGTAACAGAATATTCCAAAATACCTATTATTTAATCAGGAAACTGGAACATCAATCTTGGAAATCTGGTCTGCAGGAAATTAAGTATTTAGGCTTTGTTTTCATTTAACTACATTATAATATTACTTTAGAGCCTGGAAAGGGTCCAGTATGTTTTTAGGCACTTCTATGAAAACAAAAACTGCAATTTTGATAGACTGGGATGGGCAAATTTGTCACGTGAATAAATAAATCCTTGGGAGCAAGATACATGTAGACAGTAGTTCTGTGTGTGCATATATTTTTTTTTTTATGCAGGCACTTGCACACACACATATATAGATGCACCCAGAGCAAATAGTTAAGAAGCTGTTCTGTCTTAAAATATGCTTGAAATGTTGTCTTACTGTGTTAAATGAAAGCCATGAAAAAAGGTACCACTGTGTTAGGAACACAGAAAGACATTAAATTTGTGGTAGTGTATGTGTTAAAGAAGAGACACTTGGAAAGCAGGAAAGTTCAAGCCTTACCAATACGTAATGGAGTCCTGAAGTCACCAGACTATGTAGAGTGGCTGGTTGTTTGCTTCTAAGAGCTAGTATGGATTCAGACCCCGTTCCAGTCAAACTGGCAGGGCTGTTCAGCAGTAGATTTCCTGTGTGGCCTTGGATAATTGATTTAACCTCTTTGGTTGTCGTTAATATAGCACTGCATAAGGATACCTGAGTGTGTGCTGAATGTGCACACTGGACCCAAAAGCTCATTTTCAGACTCGGTAGCCCTGATAAGAACCAATTTTTTTAACTGAAGTGGGACCCAATATTATTGTGACTTTCCTCCTTTGGGTGGCTTGCTGGGAAGTGGTTCTTGTATCCTCCACGTGATGCATCTTTGTCCCAAATGTGTTCTTAATGCCTAGATTCTCCATCTCAAAAGTGAGAATAGTGTGGCAAATCCTTGTTTTATAGGTTAATACAATTTGTGAGACCTAATGGTAGTGAAATGTACATGGGGAATGGATTAATAGCAAAGTGTTGCACTTTGTTGTAACAAACCGTTTTTTTGTAATTTCTGTATCTTTTGACCACATTGATCTGCAGGAAGTTGAGCAGAACAAAGATGTGGGAGAGTATTCTCAGGGAAAGCAAGAATGTGAGTCATAATCCTTTGCTGAGACCAGAGTTTCAATTTTGATGCAGAAGCTCATGTTTACAAGATACAATTTAGTTTCACAGGAGTCTATGCAGAGTTCCCTTCAGTTTAAATTTCACATTGGTAAAGTTTTCCCATAAGGGTTTTGAGCTTTTCTCAAAAGCTCAAAATAAAAAAGCATTCTGGATGTCATCTGGTACCACCTCAGTCTGTGAAATTTAATAAGATTAGATCAGAGATTGTAAAGCAGCATACAGCTAGATCAAAATGAGCTTGTTCAAACTTGGTTGAAATTGAATTTTTAACAGAACCTGAAATCACCCAGACTTTCTTGTGGCTTCGCAGTGAAACTGGCATCTAGATATTGACAGTTCTCCCCCCGCCCCCGCCAAGTGTCATGGTATTTGACTTTTCTTGAAGTCCTACAGACTGGAGTCACATGAATGTATCACAATTTAGGTTTTCATTTAAAGTAATGTAAGTTTCCAGTTTCCATGGTTGCTAAGAGAAATAAAAACCTGACTAGATCATACACTTAATGGCTCAGACTTTACAAAAGCAGTGAGGTGAGTCCAAACCCTTATTAAAAATTCTATTGATTTGCAAGTCTTTGCCCTATTTTGGGGCCCCAAACATTTTATTGTATCGACAGGTTTTTCACATTGGCAGAAATAGCAGCAAAACTTGAACAAAACAGAACAAATGTGATGTTATTACATAAGATTGACATATTTAATCCTTTTTATGGCCACAGCTTCTCTGCAGTCACAGGAATATACTATGTTGTTGCTGATGATGAGATAATCCAATTTCCTGGAATTCTGACAATATGGTATCTTTGAACAAGAGTATTTATACTTTGCTCAACGGAGGAGTCGTCAAAATGCTTGTGAATAGCTTCCCTCTTTGTAACAAACAGTGACACCTGATCTGTTCAAAGTCTCTTGTAAAAATCTACTTGAGCACATACATTAAACTTGATAGATTTTCTTTCTAAATTGTGGTGCATTTAAATGTATCAATAATGTCTGCCACATGACATTGTTAGCTTTGTAGTTTGAGGCAGCTTAACCTGGCATCTAAGTGCATTTCATGAAATGAAAACTTGGCCAAGGTTAAAGTTGTTGTGCCCACAGTCAAGCAATCCTAATAGTTCACTGGCAGTATTTTAGTATAGTTTGGCTTGTGTGTAGTTTTAACAAATCCTGTGTAGTGGAAATTAGAAACATAACTATGTATGTATCTCATAGCAGGGAAAGATGACTTTGAAACAAAAATCTGTTTTCTTCTATAAAATACGAAATGTTTTTACAGACATTGCCTTTCCCTTTCCATACTAGAGCTGTGCCTATAATTTTAGTAACTGTCGTTTGCCAGGATGTTGACCTTACAGAAATTAGAAATGTCAGACACTTGTAAGTTACTGATATTCGGCTGTTGTTGATGCTATTTATATGTAGTCTGGCTTATTCTTCTCAAGTTCATGACCGCACAAGGAACTATGATGACAGAAGCGGGAATGTGTGTATCGGTTTGGTTCCTATGTAAATACGAAAAATATCTGCAGAATACTAGAGAGCAACTTCAGAAACTAGTTACGAGTAAAATCAGTCCTCTAATCCCAAACTTTTCTGTGACAGAGGCACTTTCTTTCCCTTTCTGTCCATGTTTATTCCCTGTATCCCAAGCTGTTTTCTGTAGAGAGGTGTAAGCCTTTACACACAAGTCTCAGGAACTTACATAGATGTTTCAAGTGTGCATTGGTGATATCTTAAAAAATGCAAGGTGAAAGAATTGCTTAGTATAATGTTTTTGAAGGGGATTAAGTTCCTGCTATAGTATTAAATACACGTTCTTACAAAGCAGATGCTGCTTCTTTAACAGCGTTTGTGACATATGATTACAACAAATGAATGTAGTCTGGCTTTCTTAGAAGGGTTGCTTTACACCATAGCTGTATCACTGATTTGTTCTCTTTAGCGCACACACAGTTTTACCCGGTTCGGTAGGGTGGAAAGTATGATGAAAGGAAGAATTGGGATTCTCTAGGTGTAACTTACTTGATGCTTCTATTGATGATAATTGGAGCAGAACCGTATGTAGACCATTCTGCTCTCAATTTGCAGTGACACTGTTAAGAAAGAGCATTCTGTAGAGGAGATAACAGCGGACTTTGAAGTCTTACACAGCTTGGGTAGCATGAGAAGGAAATGTGTATGTTTCACATACATGTGCAGTATGTGCACTACAACAAATAGCTGGAAGAAAACATGGCTTTAAATCAACTGGTACTTGCTAAGGTTTGGAAGTACTTTAGGGGTGGCATGCAAGACTACATTATGGCAGATTAGCTAAAAAACAGTAACCACCTGTGACTATGATGCTTATTCATGTCAAGCAAGAAATAATGCAGCCTGGAATTGCTGCAACTGGAGACTTAAGATAATCGCATTACCTTTCATTTGCTGTGGGCGAAGGGTTACACAATTATTGTAGCTCTGTTCATCTGTATTAACGTTACATTTCAGTAACTAGCCATAGCTTGAGTATTGATTTTACACATTAGAAAATGAATTTTCCTAAAAGAAATTAACCTTTTGAAAAAATGTCATCTTTCAGAATAGCTCTCTTAATTTTTCTAGCAGCTTTCATGATCCAAAACAATATGAGCAAGGTGCACTGACACTGCTCCCTTGAGGAAGAGAGGTAGCTGATAGAGGGGAAATGGAGTAAACATACTTATCAGAAGAGAACCCAGGCCTGCATCTCAACAACTTCAGTAGCATATTGAGCAATTTTTAGCAATTTCATTGCTGCTGAAAGCTATTTTAGGCTAAAATAAATTAGTTCAGTACACTTCATGCTGGCATTTGAGATGGTGGTCTTCTGGAGAGAGTCAGAAAGATAGCTTGGATGTCTGATTTCTCCAGCTGGTCCATCAGGATTGAGGAGATCTTTTCTGTTGCTACTGAGGAAGTTATCACTTCAGTAGGAATACTCATTGCAACAAATTGATAATACTAGAAAAGCATCTTCTTGTTCTGTTTCGTTTTTTTTTCTTTTGGGATGCAGTGAATGGTGAATTGTTTCCTTCTTGGCAGCTTCTTTGGAAGCAGGAAAATTTTAAGAGTGGTGGATGCCTCTCTGCTGAGGAGGACATTAGTTACTATTATTCTGTGAGAAACCAGTGAGTAGTTCTAGGAGCTACTAGTAATTCTACAAAAATTACTAAATATGAATCATGCCTTTGCATTCAATGCAATAAACATGCATGAGATTTTTCTGAGAGCATTGCTATCTAGTGTGTGTGACATGAATTCAAAAAGAGTATGTGGCTTGGATATAGGTTTTTGTGCTTGCCTCATCTCCCTGCTGCTTTTGGTGCTGTTTGACTTTAATTGCTCCATTGCTTAGATATATTTTTATATTTTAAGGACTACATTAAGCTATTTTGATCAGCACTTGAATCATCTTGAGGTAAAAATTCTACAGTTTTGTCTTTTTGAACATTTTTCTTCGGGCTATTCAAGCCACATATACCATACATGCATACAGGTAGGGCTTCTCTTGTTTTTGAAGGTAAATTGGCTTTTTAAATTCAAATAGATGCTCTTTCTTTGTATTGTTCTGCTTTATTACTAGGATTTGTTCAGTGAATGAAATGTGTTTTAATGGTTTTTATGTGAAGCAGAAATGTATTTTTGGGTCTTCATAATTTTCAGTACTTAAACGCAAAGACCAGTATGTCTGAATTTACCGTAGCCATTGCAGAACATCTTTTTGGGGGGTTGTGTTGATAGACCAAATCTCATTTTATTATAGCTGTGTATGTGTCTAAAGCTGAAGAACAACTTGGCTAACCTTGTCCACTTTTTAAAAATAAACGTTCACACATTTATGTGGTTAGTAAATATTCCTGTTTCACAATTTAAGATTCTCATAAACAGCTCACGTAGAGAAAAGTGTGTCTCAGGGTGTCTTCAGTAGTAAAATTGGAGAAGGACTGAATGTGAAATATTGAGAGTTTTGAGGGATTATGCCTTCACTAAAGCTTATTTACGTAAAATACAAACACAGGCAAATTGGACCCTAAATTATGGGCCAGACAACTGCTTAATTTTAAAATATTCATCTCAATGTTTGCTGAGAGGGAGGAAACAAATTTTAAAGTAGGTTCAGATTCCCTTGTGCAACCCTTGAGTGTTATAAATAAGCATGATCTTTCCATCAGATTATTGTTGTATTCAATGGAAGAAATAGGTATGCATTGAAACTATATTTGTGTCTGAATAACCCAGTATTTAAACCCTTAAACAGGTACAGTGGCCTGTGTGGAAGCAGCCTAAAATGTCTGTATTCTTTAGGACTGGAAAATAGTTGTCATAACTGTATGTGTCTCCTACCATGGCAAGCCTTTATTTTAAAGGGATTGTTGCAGTTTATGCTCACATTTCAAGAAATGGGGCATGACTGAAAAGTCTTTGACCTGTGGAAATGCTACCTGTGCAAGGATATTGTTTTACAGCCTATAGAATTTTATTAAAACAAATAAATTTTATTACTGTGAGATTTGTTTGTTTAGAGTTGGCTCTATGTGGTAGATGCAGTTTATCTTACGTGCCTGAAGTTTGTAAAGCCTGTTTGCCAACACGAAGTCACAATATGACGGATGTGACTTCTGAACTCTGGAATGTTTGCAGTGGACTCCTAGACTGCTCCAAGGTCATTCACCTCTGTTATGGACACTAATGAATTTGTACAGCTACTAAGGCTAGACTGGAGCTTGGAATTGCTTTTGTAGTTTGTTTTCCCCTTCTGATATAATTATATGGCTTAAATTTCTATTCTCTAGGAGAGCAAGACATGAAAAAAAAAATCATTGTTTTGCAAGTAATACTTGTACTTGTGATTTTCTTCAACCTTCTATACAGCTCTGAGATCATTGCTGTTTTCAGCAAGAAAATCAAATGGGATGAAATAGATTTTTGATATTATTGTTTCTGTTTTCCTTAAATATTAGTTGCTCATTCTTTAGTCCAGTCTTCATTTGACTTCCACCCCTCTTTCAGTGATAACTGAAGTAGTAAATCTATATATCAAAAAAAGGGTAAAGCTAAGAATTTTTGGAATAAAATTTCTATGTAGATGTCATTGCTTGTTGCATATGATTTTCCAGGAGTATTATCTTGCCTGTGCAGTGTTCCATCAGTAACACAACATGAAGATGATCAGACAGATTCATTGCAGATCTATAGTCATCTTAGCTTTTAAAAGTAACTTTGTGGAAAGTATACTTCATGGATGCTTTACAGTCCTTGTCACTTGTCCTGATAAAGACAGTTCACAAGACCAGATGCTGGAGAGAACCAATTAAAGCAGCCCAAAAGTAGATCACGAACAGCATTGTTAAGTAACTGGATCTTCCTGGACTATAAAATGCTTGATTTCTGCTGTATAGTGCTTTTTAAAATGTGGGTTTCCAGTTGTTGTTGCTTAACCTTTCAGTTGTACCAGATACTTAAAGCAGTGTATATTTCTGTATTAGTCAGCAGCCAGTACAAGCAAACCATGATGTACTTTCTGTGAATCTAATGTATTAGGAGTTTAAAGCCTTGTGTTTTTGTAGTTGTATTAGTTTTAAATTCTGCACTGTGATATCAACCAGCCAGTGAAAACAGTACTTAAGAAAAGCTTCAGGCTTATTTTTGCACTATGAGTCATTGTTAAAAAATGAGTTCATCTTACTTATTTTCTCCTGCAGTGCAGCTTTGCTGAGCAAAGTCTAAGTATAACTGAAACTTGGGACGGCATCTCTCAGAAAATGTTTTCTGTAGAGTTGTTCTTCTCATGTTAAACTTTCTGGTAACTCTTTTATAAAAAGGTATAAAAAAATCTTACCTGTCAGGTGTTTGATCATTTGAACTGTCAAGTGTCTAAGAGCCATTCTGAGACACAGACAATTATTCCAGTCTCATTAAATAGAAAGATTTTGGTTTCATTTTTATCAGAACCATGTTATCTTTATCGACCTTGCTTGCTAGGAAGCATGAGGAAGACTCGTCAGTCTCAGAAAAATGTTACTCGTATTTTCAAATCATCTTCATAATATAAATGAAACCATTGCCATTTCATATGCTGACAGTTTCTGCTACCTTTGCCACTACTCTCTTTTGAACATCAGTGATGCAAAGGGGAAGAAGTCAAAAATCCTCAGTTTCACCACTTGCATTGTGTTCCAGCTGTCACGTTTTCCTGTGTTTAATTTGCTCTGCCGTGGCAAGAATGAACCTTGCTTAGTAGGAGCAGTTCCTGAGTTTCATGGACATTGACATGGGAGGAATTGTTCTTTTGCTTTTTTTTTTTTTTTTTTTAAAAAAAAAGGAATGTAACATCGTTTTTTTTTCTGTGCGGTTTTTGTAACTACATTTTCTAGATTGGATTAGATGCAAAATGGTCTTATCTTGGATGAGTTTTCCAGGCACCTCTTTCAGTTTCTCAAATATGTTGCTTTGATGTTCCTGTCATAAAGCAGGTCCCAATGAGAGAGGCTGTGTTTAAAAATGAGAAACACGGTTTATAAGATTTTGTAGCATATCTTGTTTTGGAAAAAAATATTGCAGCTTTTGAGCATTTACAGTGCAAGTAAATGCAAATTAAATTAGATTACTTTGCTACTACAATTGTTTCAAGGCATTCTGTTGGAAAATATTGAAAATGGGTATTTTTTGGAAGCATCTTCTATTTGTTACAAGCCTTAAAGATGGTTGAAATTTTTTCCAATTTTGATGCTATAGTGAGTCCAGTGGGATTTGGAACTATGTCCCATCGCTTTGAGAATTATCCCAGTCACCATGCTGCTTGATACACTGAGCGTAGTGTTACCTACCAATACTGTGGCAGCTGTTCCACTTCCTATAGAAGTTACAGTTGTTACTTGGAGGGAGTGCCACTTGCCAGGTAAGTATCGATTGCAGGCTGTTGAACCTTTCCCTTTCTTATTCTTTGCCTCAGCATTGAGTAACTCCCACAGAAATTGCCAAGGAATTTAAAGTGTTATCCCACATTCAGATCAGCTGTATTTGCTTGAGAACACATGTGAACATTTTGGTAAATCTTGCTAGATCTTGGAATTTCCACATCTTGGGGGTGTGCCCTCACTCTGGGCATTGAGGAGTGCTAGGAGGAGGTCACTTCCAGTATCCAGTCCATTTTTTAAGTTAGCCTTTTTCTTCTTTTATTTCAAGTGCTTTAAAATGAAATGGTTATTCTCAATTGGAATGCATTTTAGTTTGACCCCTTTTCTTCTCCCTCTTCCCCCCCCCGCCCCCCCCCAAAAAAAGAAGCATTGTGCCTCTTTTTAAATTGATCCAAACTGTGTACTTTCTATGTTTCTGTGGAGCAGAGAACTTGTAATCAATAAAAGAATTAAGTAGAAGTGGCAGCAAATTTTTAGTTGGTCCAGCAGAAAAGAGGCTGTGACTCTTAAGAGATTACCTGATAACAAGGACGTAGGACTGTGGGACTCCACAAGTTGCTTAGCTGTTCATCACAGCATCTAGCATTACAAACTTATTTCCTTTTTTTGTCAAAATTTGTACAAACAATTCATTCACATAAGGATTTTTAAAGTTCTCCATTTAATAAAACCTAGAGAGGCATTGAATTGTTGTAGAAGTTTAAGCTGCAGGACTGAATTCTTGATTACATTAGTGCACCTAGTTGAAATTATATTCCAAATTTAGACTTAAGATACGTTGTTCTAAAAATATTTTAAATTAAGTTCAGCCCACAAAAAGAGGGGTAAGTGTCAGTGCTCAGAAGTGTTGGACAATTATGTTCCTTAGTAACTGGATGAGTTGTGTGAAGCAGCATAAACGCACCTGGAGAAAATGTTTGTATGCTCTAGTATTAGCTTTTCTTTTAGTTACGATTTCCAACACCTTTATTGAATCAGTGTACTTAAAAATGCTCAGTTTAGGTTTGAAGATATCTTGGTGGAATTCAATAGCTGGATTCCCAGTTAACTCTGATTGTTAGGATTTTCTGTAAAGATAGTTAAACAAATTATTTTTGAAGTTGTGCATATTCCCTAGAAAGCTGCTGTGCCTTCTTACAGCTTTACTGAACATTTGTTCTCCATTCTGCTTATTTCCTTTTTTAAGGGCTTGGGTCTAGGCCAAAGAGCACAATTATGCTTACATGGGCCTTGATTCTTAAACACATGCCTAACTAAGCAAGTAAGCAGTCCCATTAAAGTCAATGGGATTACATGCATATTTGGAGTTAGGTGCAGGCTTAAGTGCTTTGATAAATTGAAGCTTTACTGACTGACTGAGTATTGTAACAAAAAACACAGATATATTAATGAATATGCTTAACTAATGTATCTCACATGGATAGAATCAGAAAAACATATTTAGTAGGGAAAAAAAGTTACACTAGATGAAAAAATTAGTAATTAATGACAGAATCCTCAAGCAATAATGAGCATTGCTGTTGTTACTGAAATAGGAATTCCAGCATATGCTGCATTTTTTTAGTGTATATCAGTGGGAAATAATTGCAGTTACCTAATACAGACAGTTACAGTAGCAGTAGCTTATCATATCTTGAACAGCATAATTCTAAGAGCTGGCAATTATTCACATCGGACTTTCAGCTCTGTACTTTTACTGGACTACTGCAAACTAGCCATTTCCTTGAGTGACTTTACTTTCTGAATGTAAAATTTTCTTTGGCTTTTCAGTGATTTCCAAGTAGAAATCTGCATTCAGACAAAGCAATACTATGCCTGTTTCCCATCAAAAAGAGAATTCAGACAAACTTAAGAAGCAAATAAGTGTATTTCTGAACTGGAGTCTTTTGAGAGAGATGTCACAGCAGTCTAGTGATCAGCATCTACTGTGATACTAAGATGAAGTTAGCAAGACTGTGTTCATTTGTGGACTTACACCCATGCTTGTGTCTGTTTTGGACCAAGGCCTTGCATGACAGTAAACCCACCACTTTCATAGCTGTGGGAGCTGACCTTTGTCTGTTGACCTTGGAATAGTTCCATGTGATTTCTCTGATTCTGCATGTGGCAGAGAAGTATCTGACTCTGCCTGGGAGGGAAAGGCCAAAAGCCATAACAAGACAAGAAAAGTTGCTTGATCCCCTCAGCTTGCTGCTGTCTCTTCTCTTGCTCTCTAGCAGTTACAGCAGTAGCAGTGACAGTGGCCAGAAGGAGACTGTGGACAGGTGAGGAAGAAATCCCTTCTATCCAGGTTGCTCAGATAACTCACTGAACAAAGAGATAAGAGATTTGTTTCTCTTTCCAAATTTTCTCCATTGCCATGGCATGATCAAAATAAATATTGTTCAGATCTTAATTCGTATGAGCATTTTAAATCTTCAGTTTGTATTTGTGTGCATACTGTGAAATCAGATGAATTTTTTCTTAATCTTTGAAGAATTGTTTTTTCTGAAGAGCCTTTCCTCCCTCTGTCAAGCCCAGTTAGGTAACTGCACAAGCTTTACAAGCAAAACCAAGGAACTTTGCAGACCCCAGAAGGTCTTTACTAATCTCATGAGGGCAGTGGGCTCTCGTCTGAGAACATCTGCTTTACACAATATCAGGTATTACTATAAAATTGAATGCTTTTCAGATGCCAGACTGTGGAGGTTTTTTTCCAGCTATAGCATAGAGTTGGTTTCGGACTTCAAGTAACAGTTACAAAGTTGTTGAAACTAACAGATCATGACCCTGAACGGACTGAATGCTATGATACTGTTCAACTGCTGTCTGCCGCTGTTTCTGACTGAATTTTTCCTTAGGGAATAAACAGGTCAGTGCGAAGGCTTATGAGAACAAAGATGTGTGTTGAGATTGCAAGGTTTCTTTTTTTTTGCGTGTGCGTGTATGTGGTTTTTTGTTTTGTCTTGGGGACTTGAGAAGTTCAGGGAAATGCATAAATTTAAGTTTCAGGATTTAATAGTGAAACGCATGAATTTTATGTACAGCTAAGAATAAATAATGTGTCTTACAAAATCTTGGATTGTATTTCTTTACATTTGTGGAGTTTTTAAAGGTGTAAGTATAACAACATAGGCAGATATTAATCCCTCCACATACTCCCAACAGGATAGTGCCGGAGATTAATCTAAAACAGTGGGTTTTCCAAATGTAACTTAAGTAGCATCAACTTTCAATATAGTGTAGCATCTAGGTTTCAGTGTTCTGGTATAGCTGATAGACCCAGTTGTATTTTCCTAGGTATTTTGTGTCTTATATTTGTGCTGCAAAACTAGCAGAGCAGATAGAATTGCTAGAAAAATCAGTATTTATGTCTGTAGTCTTCTTTACTTGTATGAGGATAGAATGTGTATACCAGTCTTTCATTTTAAGCCTTTCCTGGTACTTGGAGCTTTTTTTTTACTATTTTGGGTTATATTTCTGGTAATATTTTTAGCACAATGTAATTTCACTTTCATAAGGGCAATGTCATCCTGGTTTAATCCACCAGCAATCCAGTTTATGCTCACAATAGTTGGTAACTCTGACACCTTTTATTTATTTAATGTCAGTAGGGGTCAAGTTTCATTGTAGGATTTACTGTACCACAGTGACAGTTGAATATCACTAGTCTTAGGAGGCTTTATCTTTAATTTATTTAGATTCAGTCAGATTCCTTGAAGATATTACTGTGTTTGCAGCAGTCACATTACAGCCAGATGATAATCCCAAATTATGAAAAAATATCTCCCTCCGCAGCCCTGGGAGCTTCTGCAATGACAATTCCATATTTGACTTGCTTTTTTATTTTTTTATTATTTTATTTATTTAGTTTTTAAATAGTGGTAGACCTCTTTTATTTGAGCCACCTCTGGCCTGCTGTGGTGTAGAAGTGGTCACCTATTCCTACTGGATTTCCTTCCTTCAGCAATATCTGAAACAATTTAGCAAGTTGTATACTGTCTCCTGCCATTTATCTGCCCATCATTTTTTCCTGCTGATGCTTTCTGCTTCATTGTGCCTCCTTTGTAAGACAGAATATCTTACTGTTTGTTCTTAGGGTGGGAAGGGAATGAATTTGATAGTTTTGGCCCAATAACTGAGTAATTTGATGTCAGTGTTGATATTTGGTCTTTATAAATGTATCCTGTCTTAATATTCTGACTTTTGAGTTTTTCAGTAATTCAGATCCAATAATTGCAGCCTTTTCTCTTGGACTGGCATATTTAGGCTTCCTGCTGTATCATTCATAATGATTTTGATGAAAAATCAGAAAGCCTATGATCAATCTATTCATTGAAATGAGCTTTAGTTCAAAAACATCATTAGATAAGTGTATTACATATTCGCCTTACCTAGTGTGGTGGAGCCCACGTTATGACATGCCTGACTTCAACGACATTTCATAAAGACTTTTTGAGGTGGAGGAAGGGGGAGGACTGGTGTAACAATACTGCAAGAGAGGTAAGCTTTGTAATAAGCCTCTGTGCTTTAAAAACCTCCAGAATTTAGTAGATGGTATAAAAGCCAGAAGTCAGTGATCCATGCACAGTTGCTGAAATATTTTTCTTACACTAAGCATAGTATTGAAAGGATTGTTGAACAGCTTTTGACAAAAATTATTTCCATACTGTGTTTTTGACCCAGTGAGTATTTATATGATAGTTTATATTTGGAGTTGTTCTTCTATATTTTAAAAAATGGACACTATATCTTCAAATCCCAAGTATGTTGGCATCTTGATAATGGCATGCTGCTATTTGTGGAGTGACACAAAGAAGACCTAGTGTACTGAGTTTATTTTAAAGCTCTCTTTACAAATTGTTTTGTCTCTCTAAGCAGTTACTGTTATGAAGCCAGAAAAAAGCTAAGTGGAAAGGTTATACATTGGAAAAGCCTGTATGGGCTGCTGGTGGAAATTTAGATAGCGGTTCCAAAACCAACAGCTGCAGAGTTCCTCCAGGAGTGGTGGAGTTCTGGTTCATTATTAAAGAGTGTAGGCTAGTTATGTGGGGGAATGTTGTCAGAGAAACTGCCACTGGCTACGTCGACTCTTGCACACCAAGGAGCGTCCTGGAGGTTTGTAAAGCATGTTGATTGTTCACTGTGATCTGGTGATAGTTTGGTGTGTGTGCTCCTCTAAGCAGAGCTTTGAATAAGTCACTGGATTGGCTTAATTGTCATTTACCACTAAGAATTCTAGACGAGAACTGGATATGCTATAAGTATACATTTTTATTAAATGCCATTTAAAATATAAGGTAAAATATAAGTAAGCATATGTAGGCATACTTTCATTCATGTCAGTATATGGAAAATAGTATCAGCTCATCTGTTTAGATTGCACAGGTATAAATCTCGGGAGAATTTTGTCTATTATATGATATGATGTAACTTCACAGTATACCGGCTGAAGTAATGAACAGAATGGCTTCTTTTTGGTTTTGTTATAAGCACATGAAAAATTTGAAGTGCCATGTCTACAGTTTGACACATGGATAGTTAGAGAAGCTCTAGCGTTTCTTCCCTTCCCCACCTACCTCACCTCCCTTGTGAAATAGTGGATTTTGTCATGGGTGCTTGCCCCTGTTCTTGGTCCTTTTCCTCTGATGCTGTGAGTGGGTTCTGACCTTGTTCCCAATACCATCTCCTGCCCCTCTCCCTTCTAGTCAGTGTGAACACACCAGTTCTGCTGAAGGATGTTTATCCTTTGAGGAAGAGGACGAAAAGCGTTTGTGCCTGGATATTTCAATCAAGGCAGAAATGCCGAGTCTTCATTTCTGTCTCTGTAACTCTTGAGTGCACTAATCAATTAACCTTTGCCTTGCTTCTGCTGAATTAGACTCAGAAGGCTAAATCTTGCCTATTGTGTCTAGCTAATTCATGATTTAATCTAGTGACTCTTGCTTTAACATAAATTGTATGCCTAAATATGTAGTGCAGCATACCCATTCATATACCTAAGCAAATCAATAGGTAATTAAACAATTTATCTGGTATAGCAGACAAAGGTTTTTGTTAATATTTCTGGTTTTGATTTATTGAGAGAATCTCAGACATACTAAGGAAGCTAAATCAGAACCTACTGGCTAGCTAGATAAAAAAAACTATCTTGAGTTTTCCTAAGGATTTCAAATAGGCAACTCCTAGCTCTAACAGCTACAACTTTGGCAGTTACATGAAAAATAAGGAAAGGTAACTTGTAAAAAAAAAAGTTACACATGTTAACCAGCTGTTGGTCAGAGTAGTAATTGTGGAATGAGATTTACAGAAAAGCTGCATGCCAAGCATTAGCTATGTAATTCAAGTGCCCAATCCAGTTCTGTACAAATGTATTTTAATAATGTAAAGGGCACTTTCTTGTGGTTTAGATGGTAATCACATGCCATCTTAGATTTGGAGAAGAAACTTGTTAGTTAATATGAATTCAGATAACTCTTTTCTGAAAGATTATCAAGTTATCATTGTTTTCTCCTCAGTACAATGTCTATAGCAAATCAGGATAATGTTTAAAGTACATGCTTATTGCACTTAAAATAACAGTGCAGAACTCTCTTCTGAGGCAGCATAGGCCACAAATAATGCTGTAAGTTAAAAATTTTGGTAGAGTGACAATACACCAAATCTCCTTTTATGATGAGGTCTAACTTTGCTGAGGACTGCAAAGTATAGCAAACTTACCGTTAAGGATTTTTTCTCTTCTTTTGTAAGTAATAACTCAGTATATCATTAAATCAATAATACTTAGTGGCCACAGTCATGAAATTTAGCTTTACTTTATTAGGGAAGTTGATGTTGTCTTGCTGGTTAGAAAATAGAATATTTAAATATTTAGCATGGTATTCTGCTTTTGGATCATGGAAGACATTCTGGTATTACACTTAATCATACTTTGCATATGCAGAATTACACAAAAAGTGTTTTTAGCCTCATATACATGAGTGAGAACACATATGAAATAGGACTTCAGCTATTTCAGGCCTGTGTCAAGATAATTGTGTCCTGAAAGATGTTTCAGAACAGCCTCGTGTTTAAAATCAAAAGTGGTTGTAAAAATCATTGCATTGACTACAAATTCTGAAAATTCTGTAAAATAGCACAGATGCAGTTTGAAACATTCTCAGCTTCCTCCAATATGTCCTGAATAAGGAAATAAGATGTGCCTTGTATTTCTGCACCATTTCCTTGAGTACAAGTGTTAAATATCAGATTAGACCTACATTGTGCTACTAATGTATTTTTAGTCTTATTTTGACGGCTAGTTGAATTTTTTTAAGTTAATTATTCCATCAATGTAGTTACAGGGGCCATCTGTTCCTTTTGTACCAAGGTCATTTTAGAGCTGACACCAGCCCTCTGCTTGAGTCTATAGATGTTTATTACATGAATTAACCATTTCTTCACACAGGAGGAAATTGCCTGAATTAGTAAGTCTGTATTTTTCATAAAAGCTTGTATCGTATTAAGAACTGTTACAAACTGTTCAGGCTCACGTGTTCATACCATAGGTATAGTTCCCTAATTACAAATAATAAGACTGTGTCAAGATTTGCTTCTTACACACAGATGACCTGCATTGACACTTTAGAGGGTACATATCTGAATCAAGATGGGGTGAGGCAGTTATTTTCCATTAATAATCTTCAGAGCTTCCAAATTGGAGCAAAAAGATTGCCCCCACCCCCACCCCCCCCTTCCTTCTGGTATTGAGAAGAGTAATTTGTGATCATTTAATCTGAATGGAAGTGGAAGCCTTCCCTTTCCTCAGCTGGGGAAATCCTTCCTTAGCAGACATATTTGAAGATATGATTTATTGCATATAGTGAGTGAAGAGGTTGCTGTACCTGGAATAACAGTACTCTGTGTGATTCTGAATACAAGTCAGAGCAAAGACTGATTTTCTGCAGAAGGTCTTAAGATCTGCCTTTATCTGTGTGTGTGAAAGTAAACATAGTTTAATTTTTCTAAGATTACCATGATGTGCTTCTAAGTTGGTAGCCGCTATTACATTTAACTGCTTAGAGCTGAAGAACTGTAGTGTTGCTGCCTTCTCTTTGTCGGCAGGAGAGAACACTCATTTGACAGAACTTCAGTGTCAGCTGGGCTTAAAGTAGTTAAGCTTTGTATTACCCTGAAGTGAAATACTGTAATTGGAAATAAAGCATTAAATTATTGTCAGAGCTTCTATTCAAAATGGAATATTAAACATTCACATACAGAAGATTTTCTTTCCTAGGAATCCCTTTGTAATTAGTTTCAGCCTCTAGTTGGTGGGTTATTAATAATTAATGTGATGGTGTGAACACGATAAGTAATGATGTGATGCCTTGCACTAACTAGGTAATTGAGTGTACAGGCCTACCTGAAAGGCATGTCAACTAAATGGAAGAAGGTGAAAATGTCTGTTTGGTTCTAGGATTGACAATACAAATGAAGAGTAGTTGGATGGAAAGGAATTTTAAGGCAATTTTCAGGAAGAATTATGCCTATAGTGCTGCACCTTCAATTTCAGAAAATCCGTTCTTTTTTTACAAGCTAACAGAGAATACAGATGTGGTTTTCTGTGGGGATGATGGTTTCTTGGTTTTATATGAGGCTGTGTTACACTGATGAGCCTTTAGGGAAGAACATATTTCTGTGGTTGCTCTTTTTGCCTGGGCATGCCAGTCACGAAGGCTAATTGCTGGCACCTCATGCCTCTTGCTGAAGAGTCAGCCTTACTGAGTTAATGTTACAGGAGCCAGCATTATTGCTCACTTGAGAGCTTTCAGAATTTACTTCCAAGAGACAGGTAGTAACTTTCTGAGGACTTGAGGAACTATCAGGATGGATCTAATCTTTTGATGTTTGTAGTCTGTGTTTTCCGGCTTTGTAATGAATTTTAGGATGGAAGGATATAAAGAAATACACATCAGAAAATAAACAATCACCCAGTCTTTAATAGGACACAACCTGAATGCTTGAGAGAACACTGTTATTTTACATTAATACAATAAATCACATCATGTAGCTTTTAACAGATTATAAACGAAATAATTCTCAGCAATTATACGTAGCATCAGAACTCATTAATTCAAGTGATTGTAATAGTGGCAGACTGGCACAAGGAGTCTGTTCTGCATCATCCACCTGGCAGTTTATTTTCTAGCTATGTAATAGTCTCTGATTTATGGGTAAAATAATATTGCCAGATAACTAAATAGTAGCAGTGAAAAGCTTGTGAGCATTTGCAAAAGTTATGACCTCCTCTTGTCACCAGTCCCTGAGGTTTAGTTTCTATCTCCTCATACCTTTCTGAAAATTAGCTGCCTAACATTGGAAACCACAACAAAATAGCAACCCTGTATAATTGGTGGTGTTAATTCGCATCCTTTTATTGCAGAGGATCTTAAACAGAAGAGGAAAACTCATCACTGGTTGACATAAAAGGTTTTAGCAGAAGTCAGGACATGGCTCAAAAGACACTGTTGGTCTGCAGTGAGTAACATGAGACACTCATTGGTAACAGTAGAAATTCATTGCAGAACTCTGTCAGATGTGCCTTCAGTCTGAACACACAGAGAAGATAGGGTTACAGTTTGCAAGGAAGTAGTGAGGAATTCAAATGAAATTTCAGCAATTGCTTTTGCCTCTCTTTGTAATACAGTGTAAAGTATGATGGTCTTTTGCATCTATGTTATAATTTGTGATTTTTGTCCTTGAGATAACATGAATGTACTGTTCAACAGGACTGCTGATTTTACTGCCTTGCTATTGGTCAGCTTCTGAAAGCCCCCCCCTCCAAATCAAGAAGTCTTGCCTGGACCTGTAATATCTCTTGGCTTTTTCAGAGGAGCGTACAGAAGAAGATGTGCTGTCTTTGCAGAGAGATTTAATTCAGATTCTTTCCCTCCTTAGTGTACCTTTGTTTTTTTTCTTATTTTTAGTCTCTTGTAAGATAATAGTCACAATAAAGTGGCACCCCTGAAACTGAGGTATGCATATGACATCCAGTCAAAAATTTTCAGCCAAAAGCCTCATGCACTCAAATAATCTATTTCTAGCTTGCTTTGAAGCGATCTTTTGCCACGCTTTTTGGCAGACAGATACAAGGTTTCTTGGCTCACGCTCCTTGCCATGCAGAAGCTTTGTAGTCACACGGTGCTGATACTGAGCGTGCCTGGTACTGGTACTTTCTCTCAGAAAGGCATGCAGTCATGCTAAACACTGTTAAACTTTTACACCTTTTGCCCTTTGTCTATACAGTGCAGAGTTGCTGTCTGGCCAGTTTGAAGGAGGACAGAGTGAGTTGCATCTGCCTGCAAAGTATCATGTAGGCTTTTCTTTAGAAGTAACAGTGTATGAAAAAAGTCGCAAAACGTACCATTTTTCGCTGTAAGGCAGCTCTCAGCTCACTTAGTGGGGAACTATAAGCAGGTATCTTTGGCTGTTGCTCTGTGGTGTTTGTGTTGAGTGGTTACACTCATTTATGCAAATCTTTTGTGGAAGTTCCTACCATTAAACTCAGCTTTCACATGGTGGACTACTATTTCAGCAGCTGTGCCTAGGGCTATTATCTAGAGAATATTACGGTTCTGAAAACATTCTGGCATGCCAGCCTTCTACTCAGGAGTAATTAATTTCTATGATAAGGTTTTAGAAGCCTTAGTTAATAGTTTACAGTTTACTGTGTTCAGATTGGCTTTTCTGGAATCATATAACCCCCTGCCTGTGACTTGAGTTTCTGGTTAATTCCTTGGCACTGTTGCCAGTGAACCTTGTGTGGAGAAACCTGACTCCTGGCACAGAAGGATTATGTATCCCAGGGCTGGTACAGCTGCATAGAGCTCAGGTTGAGCAATTCCAGTATTCTGCTCTTCCAGCACTAGTGACCTACATCACTGTTTACAGGGCTAGCTTTAAAACCTCTAGGGGCTAAAGTTACCCGAGAGGAGGAGGAAATTGGCTCATGCATTCTCCTCAGTTTTAAGAACATTGTTAAGGAAAACTATGAAGCCTACTCATAGGGTGGGTATGTTGGAAAACAAAAAGCCAGATATTTTTCAAACTTTTGACGGTATAGCATTTACTGCTTGCTTTTTGTTTTTATTGAGGACTCTTGATAGGTTTTTTTCTTTGAAGCTCTTCTTTTTGAGGGACAAAGAAAGAATGAGAATTTGATTGCGTATGAAATGTAAAATGTAATCAGGAATTCATTTTAAAACCAGTTTCAGAGTTCCTGCACGAACGCTTCTCTTTTCATCCTATGGAGCATTTATTTTACAGTGTTATACCAGCTTTAATAACTCTGGGCATAGCATGGTGTAAAAGGACTGAGATTTTTGGAGATGTTCCTTTTGGAACAATGGTGGAAGCCATTTGGCAACGTAGACCTAACTCGGTGTTGGTTGGTTTACCTTGTCCCAGCTAAAGTACATTCTGTACTTGGACCAGATCTCTTGAAGACTAACTTGGGTATCTCTGCATTGCACTGCAATGCATGTGTTAGTGAAGACCTTCAGCAACCTGGGAGTTACTGGGTCCTGAAGTCACTGTTGCCTTGTTGAAAAAATGTGTTTCAAGTACTTAAGACTCTTGAGTGCTTTGTTCTGTTTTTGAAATATTTTACTAAATTGCTTGCTAGAAAAAGAGTTTAATAATACATTTGTAATTTAAAATGCCAAGCTTATTCTCCAAATACAAAAAAGGTGGTAGCACTTTCAGAACCATAACAGAAGTCTAATGCTGAATACAGAGAACAGTCATTTCAGAGAGAAGAGAAGAATGCTTTTAGAGATGTTTTATGTTCTTGTTGCTTTATGGGAGAGATTTTCTCAAAGCACTGGGGAAAGGTAAACACAAAAGATGTGTTGACTTGCACCAGGATCTGTGGTTCTATTACACTTCAGGTACTCTTGAAAATTTCCCCACTGGCTAAGTGGCTTCTTGACTAAAAGGGATTTCATCAACTTTTCTTTGGATTTGCTAAGCATTGAAGATTCATTATTAAAATTTGATTGTGAAATTCAAGATGAAATTTTGCCTTTGGAAATCTTCTGCAGCAGTGCCATGTTTCATGAGCAGATCTTTCAGTGAATTGAAGAGACTCAAATCTCACAAACTGAGCTCCAGTTTTCTAGTCGCTCTTATCTTTGATGTCACTGACAAGCTTTTTTGTAGAAAAATTTCTGGAGGGCTGTGAAGGAAGTGTTCTCAGTAGTTCTGTGGGTCAGAAGTGCATGTCCTGATTCTGATCACTATCACTGGTACGCCTCGCCTTACCAAAGAGGACAGGCATTTATATGAAAGCTGAGGTATGTTTATGAATTTCTTTTTCTGTAGGCATTGCATCTGCAATCTCTGTCTTACTGCATATGGAAAATGTTACTGCCACCCACAGTTCCTGTCAGGAAAGTGTTAAAAGTTCAGGGGAAAAATGGAAAAGCTGTATTATTTTTATTTCCTTGATAAACTACAGATCAAAGCCATTCATGATTATAATGTTAATAGAATGTCACTGTTACAGTACTTCTGTTATTTACAGAGAGAATGCCTTTTTTTATAAATGGTAAGTAGAGAGAGCCTGGCTTTGGTTGTTTCTAGTTGGCCAAGATCTTTGAGCTTCGCACGCAGGTTTTTTCTATTTGACATTCTTACATGTGTAGTAATTAATTTAAGGGTTTCAATTGAGTTTTGCAAGTATGTATTTTTATTGTTTCGTGAAGGGTGATTCTTACATATATTCTGTAATTTTCCTTTTTAGTTATTTTTTAATTGTGTGCCATGCGTAAAAGTCCTATAATTTTAAGTTTTTGAATAATGGTTAGCTAAAATTGAAACGCTGCAATATTCTAGAATTTTCACACTTAATGAGGAACAAAAAGTCTTCTAGATAAAATTATTGTGGTTTAGCCCGGTCAGTGTTTCTGGTGCCTGTGTAGATTTTTGCTGCTCCTCTGCAACCTGTTCTATACAAGAAGTCCATGATCTTTTCTTTATAAGCTAAAATTGTATTCTTAAGGACCATTAGCGTTATTTATATGGTAGGATCAAGTGTTGTATCTCGCCGAAAAGGGTTTGTTTGGGATTGGTTTTTTTAATAGAGCATGTTTTACTTGCTGTTCATTATCCTTTCTAACATAGACATAAGATGCATGTAAGATGGTTTTCACTTCCATTTTGTCCTTGTTGCCTGTTTGGCAAGCATTTTATGTTGTGACCTGAATAATTTTATATAAACTCTTTCAATATTTCCTGAGATAATCACTTCAAAAGGATTATTCCTAATGTCTTCACTTGGATACGAAGTGCTAATAATACACAACTAAATGGATGTTATGTTCCTATTTCATAGGATCCTTTTAATGTATATGACAAAACTTTGGGCATTCTATATTAATGTTCCATTTACAGAACAGATTATTTTTCTGGTTTTATAGCATGCAGGGGTTCCAGTTATATGGACAGTGCCTGTTGTGCTTATGTTCTATCCTCAAGTTCCTTTGCTGGAATGTAGCAGGAAGGGAACAGAAGTTTTATTTCTCTGGTGACAAATAGCTGGATAGCTGGTCTGGATTACAAGAAATCAGAAGGTTGAAGAGAATTGAACAGCCTAATTTTCCTTAAAAAGCTTGTTTCTGCCTGGAAGAGAAAGTCCTCGCTTACCCATGGGTTCATACTAAGGCCCTGATACTCCACCCCTAATCCATCCAGTCCCTGCACTTTTCTCACTTCATCATCAAACTTTTCTTCCGGTTTCTCGTCTCAGTTTAATTATGAGTATTAGTCTGACTCCTCCTACCATTTGACACACATCTTCCCATCCTCAGCCTCTTCATCTCCCGTATCAACTCTGTGTTTTTATTACTAATAGTGTTAGCCCCTGCTTCAGTAGTCATTCTCTAGCCTCTCCTTATTCCTCGTCATTGTGATTTTGAGATTCCTACAGGAATGTTTTTCATTTTAGACAAGGGACCACACAGATAGAAGAAATCCACACAGGGAATAAGAACATAGTGCAAAAATAGTATCAGCCTTTGTTTTGCCATTTTTAATGGCCCTTTTCTGTGCACACTTATATTCAGCTGGAATGTTCATATTTGCAAACTTACTAATGCAACTGCACTGCCTTCTTGTCCTTCCAGAATTCCAAGTCTCCCTTTACTCACAATTTTCTCTCTCAGAGTTATTGTGTCAGAGGATGGGCAGCAGATACCTGCATGATTTCTATGTGGTGATGTTGGTTAAAGTCATTAGTATATGGACAGCTAGCCTGTTCATTTAAAAGCAACATTGGGAATAATCTGTAAAATATCTTAATCTAACCTGGCTTTGGAAAGGATAAAGCTTTGGTTTTTTGTTGGAGCAGTGAAAGGTGATTAGATCACACCTAATTAAAATGCAAAATTTTTACTAACTCATGACCAGCTCAGACTAACAATAACTTTCACACTGTTTAAGAGTTCAATTAAAAATATTTTAAAATCTCTAACATTTTTTTGCATTCTTACTGTGCTTATATGGGCAGTAGTGACATAAGACATTGGCCTAAATTAATTTATGGCATTAATTGCTATTATAACTTTCTCTCCTGCTTTGTATATCTTCCATACTGATTCTGACTTATGGTGCTGGAAGCTGAATTAAACTACAGTTAGCTATTAAAACTCTATACAGAAGCAGAAATCTGATTGGTATAAGACCATATTTTATAAGCACTAGCCCACACCTTAGAAACAATCTGGTGAAAAGTCAAAGGTTTGAAAACATGGACAGGAAAATGCTCATTAAAAAGTTTAAATGTGGTAGACCAATCAGAGTAGGTTAGAGCAAACAAAAGCCATGTGTCTGAGTTAACCATTTGCTCTGTCAGTTTGACAACATGTATGTCATCACTGTATCTTAGTTGTCTTAAACTTTTAATAGAAGCTAAACTGTCCACAGTATTCTAAGTCTCTTCACGGCTGAGCTCTTTGCTACTTGATAAGTCAACTGAATTTAATCTTGCATGAAACAAAGTTAAGTATCTTAAATGTGCAGTGTTGTGCTTATTCCATCAGATCAACAAATACTTCAGTGTTGTGTTGACATTGGGTAATCCTGTTGATTTTGGTTGAAAGGTTGCCTAGTTTTGGTTCTTTAGTTGATCAGAGACTGATGTTTGTGCCAGATTTTATTCTGTTTGTTGAATAAAAAAATGTAGAGCAGAAGACAGGAAATGAAGAACATGAATATCTGTCTAGTGAGGAAAACAAAAAGTTACTAATGAATTCACATCAGCCACTTAATTGTCTATTAAAGTCACTGGCAAAATTGCTAATACTTACTATCTTTGTAGAAGCAGATTCAATAGACATTCAGTGACACTTCTCTCTGAAATGTGCCCTTCCTTTTTTCAGCTGTGACAAAGAACATTCCATTTAACTTTCACTTTGTTTTGTTTGCTTAATAACAGCAGTCTGAAATAATTTCCAACTTTCCAATGTATACTACATTTCCCTAGTGTCACCACCTATTTGATCTCAGAATCCTGACAGCTGTTCTTGACAAATAGTTCATGCAGAAGCTTATCTTGAGCTGTCTAATGTGAATTTCAAATCAATCTGTTCAGTTTTATTGTTTGTATAGTACATGCTCTCATCAACTGTAATACCCAATCAACTTTTTAACCCATACATTATTCTGCACATATAAACTGTCAGCTTTGAATGTTTGGAATCTCTGTTAATTTCTGTGTAGGATCTGAGATGTGCCTGCATAAGAAGGAGAACTGGGGATCACCTAAAGTGTTTTAGAAAATAACTTACTAAGAATATTGCAGACAGTTAATACTCAAAGCCTTCTAAATACTTTTAAGTGGTATATAATTTTTTCGTACTTTTTGGAAAATCTTTGCAGAGTTGACGCTATTGTGGTTGCCTGCAAATAACTACTGGGCTAGAAGAGAACCTTGCAGAAATAACTAGGCCAGTGCCTCCACTAGCTGAAAGAATATTGCACAAAGAAGTCACAAGGACATTTGCGTGGCTCTCCAATAAGAAGAGAGACGCATAAGCAGTAAAGACTGATAGAGGCCTTGGCCAGAACTGCACAGAGACTGTGGAAGAGGGAAGCTGTCGTTGTGTATGTGGGATCTAGGAAACTTCTAACACTTCTATTTCTCATCTTTCTGTTTGTTTAGGACTGGAAGGAATGTTGAATATAAAATCATTACAATTTTGGAAGTGATGGTTGGAACTGCATCTGCAGATCACAATCCAGCCTGATACTTTTACTATCTGTGTCAGATTTCTCTAAATATCTCTAATTTTTCTCTAAATTCACTAATTTCTCCAAAATTATGAAATTTGGTCTTCATTCAATGCTGGTCTTAACATTTAAACTTGATCTTGAGTTATATTTGTATGTGGGTGTCTATCTAGAAACACACACAGCTCATTTCACTTGTGTTTAGGTTTAAGAACCTAACTTTTCAGAGTCCCTAGTCAGGGACGTGGACGTAGACGTAGACGTAGACGCAAGACCACCATTAACCCTTCTCATACTACACAACGATGAGGGGACAGAGGGAGATTTACATGCTGTATAACAACAAAACACGAAGCTGTAAGCTACCAGCAGCTATGTAAATGTCTTTGCCTCCTTCTCAAGACATATATTCCTTAACTGGTTCTCAGTACAACTGCAGTTCTTTCTCACTGTAAACCTAATTTAAGACAACCCATGTTTAGGGAAGCCAATCCCAGATGCTCAAGTCAGAGGTTGAGGTGGCACATTTGTAAAGAGTTTTTTGCCTCTGGCTGAAAAAATATTGAAGATAGCTGCAAAGCGAGATTTAGTTTATATAATATATCAGTTTATAACAAATGTTAAAACCTTTAAGAAGAATACTGTATCATACTGTCTGATCGTCGTATCTGACGTTTTTATTGCAGAAGTGCCTAAGGTGCTGTACTTCTGCCAACACAACAATTAATTGTTTCCAATATGTTTGATAGAGGGTATATGGTGAACATTTGGTAGTTCATACACTTCTACTGTGCAGTTTTGATCTTGCTTTATGCAGTCAAATTCTGTCTTTTTTTCTGTAGTTTCATTAAAAAAAAATCAGAACTGTCCACTCAATTTGCCATAAAATGTCTTGCTTCTAGTGGCAAACCTGTGCTTCTTATTCCAGTATGTGTTTCCAAGAATGAGTATTTTATATTAGTTTGAAGTCTTTTTAAATGACTGCAAGCACACAAGCACACAGAATATTCAGTGTTTGCTAACTTCTCTTATAGAAAATACTGATTAGAAAAACAGTATGTTACATAGTCTAAAGATCATCACTTTCATATCACATGGTGGCCAGACACGGCAGCTGAAACCCACATTTAGAAAGGAAAACACTTTAATATAGTGAGAGTTGATAGACGTGCATCGAAGTGAAATGTTATTTTTGTAGCGATCACCAGGCTTCAGACCTCCCATGCTAATCATAAACTTTCCAGGCCAATAAAGCTAATTTGTTCTGTTATTGCCACTGGCCTCCAGCTCCCTTTCCAAAGGGCGATATTGGGCTTGCTGCTAGCTTGAAAATTAGCAAAAGGCCTTCTCTTTCTCCTTTAGGCCTGTTATGCTTGTGATATTTTGGTTTGTTTATATGGTGTTTATGGGTGTGTCTTTGATGTATTCATGAAGAGAAATTGGATGAGCCACCCTATCCTTCTTTCCAGTCTTTCTCTATTAACTTATACTGCACTGGTTATGGCAACCGTATGTTCAGGCCTCATCTCTTCCTCTAAAACATGTCATTCTTTCTTCCTGGAAATGTTAACCTGGGAGAATTAAAGGCTTTTGTGTATTTGTCCAGGCTATCCAGATGTATAACATTATGCCCAGTGTTGCAACCTAGTGAATTCTACAAAGTTACACCAACCTTTTTTACATGTATGGAAAAGGCAATTTGAGATGTAGAACAGGTATTCCAAAGGACAGCTTAAGATGATAAAGGTTGCCAGAATACATCAAGTCGGTGTGGTCAGATCCCCTGTGAATTGACAGGTCTCGCGCTGTTCAGCAGTCTGTCAGCAGGCTGTAGTTGAACAAGATACAGACCCTAGAGGTGCTGTGCATTTGCAGTTCTTCAAGCCAAAAAAAAAAAAAAAGAAAAAAAAAAGGCAGATTTGTAAAAAGCACCAGCAAAATGAAAGCCAGTGCTAAATCTCCATATGGACGATGGTCACAGTTTGGCGTTTCTGCTGACAGAATGTCATGTCCCTTGATATTTGGGTTTGGTAGCTGTATCTGTTGCTGTTTACACGTTAAATGGAGCATCCCTGAGGATGTTTTCCTTAAGGCTGAAGAAGTTCTTTATCATCATGATTTCAGTTTTGTCCTTCAGCTTTCCCATGGCTGATGGGTGCAATAAGCACACGTTTTAATCAACTGAAGAAGAAAGCTCTGCGCATAGTGTGTAAGCAGTGTATTGTTTATATTGATATAAACTGCACTAATAAGCAGTATAGTGTAAGCAGTATAGTGTTCACCAAAGAACAGTTGAGTGTATATGTAAGTTGGAAGGAAGACTTTGACATCAATTATTAGAAGAAAGTAGAATTAATCACAGATAGAAGTTTAAGATTTTTATTTTCTCTATTTTTCTGTTTTCTTTATTTCTGAATATCTGTTTAAGCTCGGACTTGATTGGAATTTTAGTTGTAAAAGGAAAGATTATTCCCTGGCCAGCTTCTGATCTACAAAGAGGGACTGTAAGGTCATTTTCAAGAATTTGGTTTTGCTGTGTTTTTTTCCAAATGGAGACAGAATTAAGTGCATTTTTAAGACTTCATAGCCTGTTATGTGAAATGATAGGGAGCTCGTCTAAAAATCTTAAGAAGGTGTTTGCAAGAGTGTGATACAAGAGACAGGAAAAAGTAATATCGGTCCATTTCAGAAGAGCGGTGTGTTTATTCTGTTACTATTGTAGTGGGTTTAATCTCCTTAAATAGGTAGCTTGATATGCTCAATTTATTCCTGGGAATTTCTGTATTACAGAGTGTCCCCACATGTATGTTCAGATTAAGCATCGTGTGATTGATGTGAGTAGTAATAGCAGTATTAAACTGGGAGCATGCTAAAGCCTGATTGAGTTTGTGGCAGAACTACAGGATTAGATGCAGAATTATCATATAGAATCGTTTAGGTTGGAAGAGACCTTTAAGATCATCAAGTTGCATAACAAGTTTCTTCTAGAGCAAATTAATTAGAACTTAATCTTGTGTAAAACTAAATTATATTATTTCTTTAACATAATTTAATCCACTTTTCTGAACTTGAAAGTAATTCAAAAGCAACTTCCAGCTCAGAAATTTGTTGAGTCTGTCACTTATACACGTACTGTACAAATTATGACCAAGATGGGCCCAGCATGCAATACATTGAAAAGTTTGACTGTTATAAAAATGTTCTCTGTGGTCTTACTAAAACCAAAGTAAAAACAAAGCTACCTTAAAATCATGTTTTTAAACTCTCCTGTGGTCAACTCTGGTCACATCTGATAAACTAGTAACAGTAATTATTGCACAGGAGCTGTTATCTGATGTCTTTTCTCATTATGCTTTAGGAATTACATTGATGAGTTTGGCTTCAAATTCTTAGTTGCTTTTTGTTACACAAATAAATGCAAGAGGATATTTTGCTTTCAGGACTTTTTTTCAGAACTATAGTTCCAATTTTCATTTTCCTTTTAGTGTAAGATGCACCATACTGTAACTGATGAAACTTTCCTGTTGATTTTCATTTTCTAAGAGGAATGTTAAATTAAGCATAATGGGTGTTTACTCTCTTTTGGATTAAAAACCTATATATTCTTCTAATTAAAACAATATGCTAGACTACTCATAACATAAACATGCTTAGAGAGGATGTTTGTTGTGGAAGGGGTGTCTGAATGTTATTTTTTTCAGCCATATATTGGACAGTGCCCACTTCCCCTCTATTATGCTCATTAAAAAAAAAAAAATTCCTTGTCTAGAGTTACTCTCTGCAGTGCTGCTGTGGGATGCTTGCTTATATATTTAAGTCCGTAGGGTTTTTTTATTATTATTATTTTTATGCAAAATGACCAGGTGACATCAGCAGACTTTCTTCATTTTAAAATTAGTTGGGAAACTCACGTTTTATTCCAATTCTAAACCTATACATCACTTTCTGTTCTCATCTAACTACAAGTTCTTTTAGTAATATGGCTATTCTGTGAAGGTAAAAACTAAGTGCTGGTGCTGATGTTGGATTCTCCACATGGGTCTTAATTTTGAAAGCTGTGCTTGCTGAAGATGTACTTAAATAAGCCTTGTGGGCAGTATAATATTGCAAGAGGAATGCGAAGGAGCATTAATATGGCTGAGTGAGGCCCTATATGTTTTCCTTTGAAATATCTTCACTGCTTGCCAAACTGCCTTGGCAGTGAATAGCATGAAAGCTAGATGTGGAATTGTGTATGTGTACTGTATTTTTGTTCCACAATGAAAGCAATATAGTCTGTGACTCCTGCACAAATTTGAAGGCAATGATTGAAAGCGTTAGGGTAGTAGGATAGACATACTGAAGGACATAATTAGTAATCTCTTAATACTCTTAAAGTTGATTATGCTTTCCCTAATAATGCATATAATAGTGATCTTGGATACGGATTTCTAAGAAATTTTCTTCTTAGATATATTGATGATTTTCGAAATATGGATATTAGAATATTTAATAGGTAAAACTGGGTACAGTATCTGACTTAGAATCCTTCACAGTTACAGTTTTTTAGAGGAAAGCAAAAGGTCAGTTTTTTCTAGAAATAAAGGTTACAAATTGAAATCTAGTCTTTAGTAAACACTTACTTTAGTGTCTCTAGGTTGCAAAAAATCTTCAGAAGTGGCAATTCACTATATGTCCTAAGAATTAGTTCACACAGAACCTGCTGATTCTACTATGCCAATGTCACAAGACAGGAAAATGAGAGAAAAATAAGCACTATGTGGCACTTCGATTAAATGGTTTACATGAAAGTTAATATATACCGATAAGACCATGCCCCAAGGAGTCAGGCTGTTTAAAAATATTTGTTGGAGAAGCAGTAATTTTTTTCCCCTCTAAGATATTGGCAAAGTAGCTGTTTTGTTATCTGATGGTAACAATCAAGCCGAGAGATCATGAGGAAACAGGGACTAATAATGGGTATTACAGAGAAGTCTACTTGAAAATGACGTCAGAAATGGAAAGATAGCTGAGAATGTTGAGGTGAAGGATTGGAAAAGCTGCAAAAAAGCACCTGGATAATACTACATTTAGATTAACGTTAATCTGTTTGATGTAAAAGGAGTGCTTGGAAAGTTAAAGAATGAGATTTTAAAAGCCTTTTTAGGATAAATGCCTAGTCTTCCATGATAATACTTCATAATAAATACTTTAATTCATAGATTAATGCTTGATTTAATCCTTGTCTATTTTGGCTTTGGATAAGTAGTCATTAGTGGTCCATGGTGGATTGAATTTGTGTAATGCCATTTACTATCACATTTTTAGCATGTATACTAAAGGATTCTTTTGATCTACTTGCACCTAATGCATTTAGCAATTTGAAACAATACATATTTTGTATGAACTAGGCTTCTATTCCAGCATATTGTGTAGAACTTTGTACTGTGAATTTTTATCTATGAAACATTTCACAAGAGAGAAGAATATAATTCATTTTCAGTAAAAAGAAAGAAGGGAAAAATCAGTCTATGGTACTATAAAAATGAAAGAAATGGTTACTGGGATTGAAAGAGAAGCAAACAATCTCCAGTCAATCCCACCTTTTCTGGTTACATATAAATTAACTAAGACACTAAAAAACTATTACTTTGCAGGCTTGAGGACACAAAAATTTAAAAGATTCTACACCTAACAGTCCAAAACTTTATTTGCATATTTGTTATTGTGTATGGGTAAGAACATATGCTGAAAATCCTATCATTGCACTTTATTTGGTGTATTTCCTTGGAAAGGGATAAAATGACTGTACTTAATTGTGAACTTGCTTCTAAAACAAGTAATGACAAATCTACAAACTTACATAGACAAAATAAAACTGCCAGTTTGGAAAAGGTGTCTGTTTTTGTTTGCTTGTTTGTAGGTTGGGGAATTTATGTATTTGTGTATACTTTTTCCAGATGATGGGTTTTAATAAACAGCATTCTCCATGCAGCTGTCTAATATCATGGCAAGCTCTCAGTTTGATCTTCGAGTGGCTTCCAAATACATCAGCAGAGTAGCTGTGGTATTAGTCATACTTATCATCCTCCACCAGCTCATGTCATTGGGTTGCTATATAGCTTTTAGTAATTCTTTTTTAAATTAATGGACAGACTGCTGGTATGAATGATGACTCAATGGCTAGGCTACTAACCTTTGAATGTAAGAGAATGTTTGAAAGAAAATTCAATTCTGTGTTATGCCACAGGCTTACTTGTTAAGGTGCAGGCCCCTGGGTACCAGGAATTTTCTCAGTTGAAGGCAGACAAAATAGTAATTGTCTTTTTTTGAGATGTGTTTTTTTCTGGAATCTCTTTTGTCAGATGAGGAGAAGTTTGAAATATCTGTAGTGCTTTAAGGTCATCAGTAATTTGATCAGCAGTTTTAGAAGAATCCTAATCCTTACAAATTATGAATGAAGATGGCATTTTCTTTCCTGTTGGAGCATGATTGTAATGCATACTTGGCTAGTGTGTATTGGTGATTCTGAATAAGTGATCATTAATCTCGGGTTAAAGTCACTTGGACAAATTCCTGTAACTAACAATTTGGACCATATCCATGAGACCAGGACACTTTAGAAATCTCAGTATTCTGATGAAGTTCATGAATTCTCTTGGGAAGTTCTCTTTTAACCGCTGGAAGTTGTGATAGTTCTGTGGGGATAACCTGGAGATCTGTATAGTAGGATAATTGTGTCCTTCTGATGCCTTGAGAAATCTCTCTCCAGCTTTCCCAAGTGTAATCATAATGTTAGCTATTATGTGACACTATTTTCTGCCAGAGTTTCCTTCCTATGGGAAGTATCACTTAAATTCATTATCTTTCAAGAGTCACCTTTTCTTACAGTAATATCCACAGTGAAATGAGCAAGCTAAACAAAACCCCCCAAAACTCTGAACAAACAAAAGTTAAAGATGGGAGAGATGTATTTTCTCTCTCTCTCTCTCTCTCTCTCTCACTATTTTAAAAAATTTTTAATTTTGTAACTGTTCTGGATGCTTGCACTAATCTCTTGACAGCGTATTTAAAACAGCAGTGATAGGTGGTTTGCAAAATACATGTGAAAAAGGCAAGTCAAATCTAAACTAAATATGCTACCAATGGAATGGCAGGGTTATAATGCTGTTACACTAGGAAAATAACTAACTGGTGAGTTCCATTACTTGTTTCATTGAACACGAGCTAGCATGTGGAGCTGTATGTAAAAATTAAGTGATATATTCATTGGGGAATAGTTCATTGTAAGGAAGTCTTCCCTGAAACATTGGCTGAAAATTATTTAAGACATGATCCATACAAATATGAAGTATTGAAAAGACTCGGAACTGTGCAGGAAATCTTCAGAAGGAAATCTTCCTTCTACACTGAAGGAATTTTCTGTGGTTTTGTTCACTTGCTTTTTGTTGGAATTCTGATTGTTTTCCAGCCATGTGATGGTGTTGGCTGCACAGATGTGCTTTTACAACCAGATTTCTCAAACAGTCAAGTTTTATGTCTCTCTGCGGGCCTTTAAGATTAGAACTGGTGTTATTGCTAGCTTTAACCCACGTAGACAGTCTGAGTATGGGGATAAAGTAATCAGCACCATTTGCGTCTTTCAAAATATACGTAGAGAATGTTTCCTCACTTCCTTTGTTCTATGTGGCCTTTTGCAAAGTTCATTTTTTCTTAGTGTTCATATTATATTTATTTACACCTTGTTATCAGCAAACAGTATTTCCAGATTTTGTGCCATTATGTAGAGATTTTACACTGTATACTGTAGGCTTAGCTGTGTAGCTAAAATTGTACATAACTGCTTAAAAATAAAATGGCATGCTAACTAACTTTAAAAAAAATGTTTTCAGAGTATTGAACTATTTCATGCAGTCATTTTGAGCTTAACTTTCCTCCTTATATAGTAGAAAACTGTTCCTGAATTTAGGCATGCTGTTTGTCCCATGAGAAAATTTGACAGTACTGAACTTGTTTCAGTTGTCTGTTTCAGGAGGACAAATTTCAAGTTAAATTATACTGGACATGCTCTGAGTACTCAGAGACTTATCAGCTGTTTATACAAGTATTTATCAGTTTTGTGAGTGGCTGATCGTATAGTAAATGAAATATTTGAGGCACAGGAATGCATAATTATTTTAAGATCCTTGTTATCTAGTTTGAGCTGCATATGAATTTTCAGAATTCATATACAAGACGTCTAGCTCAAGATTTAACATAATGTATAGCTGTATGTTTCCAATTTTCTGTGGTGCAGAAATCAACCATGCACAAGAATTGGCCATTTTCTCCTTGTAAATGACATGTGTGTTTGCAAGACACCTAGAAAATCGAAGTCCAGGTATCTGCTCTACCTCAGTGCTTCCCAAACTTTTAAGCATGTGGGACCACTGTCTAGAGTCCAGACAGCTGGAAGACTCCACGTGCGCTGATAGTTCATTTCGTTCTAATGGGCAACATCTGTTTAATGTGATTACTTTAAAAACAAGCACATTTATAAGATAAACTATCCAAAAATCTATTATGTAAGCAATCAGATTTCCCCAGAATTTTGTTTTCATCAAGACAGTAAAGACACACAGTTTCTCTTTAATTAAAAGAGTTCATTCATTTTTTTTCCATGGCATACATCTGCAGAGAAAGAGAAGCCTTGTTCTTGCACTGCAGCTGTGCTTCTAATTTGTACCTTATTTGCACCAGCAGTGTAACTGATCTGTTGGTACTGTGTGTTCTTGACCTGGCATGGACCCCCAGTGATGAAAAATGAGGTAGATTTTGAGCCAGGCTAGTGTTAATTCTTTTAATTCTTTTAATTTGCAGTGCAATTAGGGGCAGGTTGTATGCTATATTATGCTCAGACCAGATGGTCTTATTGGAAGAGGTGGTCTTTGGCTCAGGAGTTTTGTAACTAGATGAGAAAAGTTGGGGCGTGGTTGCTGCCCAAAGCATAAGTTACATTACTATGAGATTAGTTCTTTCTGCTCACTTCAGGTATCTGGGTTGTGTAATGAAATTACTTTGGAAATCTTCCTCCTCTGTCTTCCTGTATTTGGTCTGAGGATGAGTGCTTAATCCAGTGTGTTTTGATCAGTATTGCAGTTAAATCTCAAGTCTTCAGCCAAGCATATACATTTCCTTTGGCAACACAACAGCTGTTTTCATTTTTTCTGTCAGAAGAAGAGAGGAGAAACCTAGTATTCCCATAAACTACAAAAAGTACAATTTGATCATGAATACAAGTCTTCCAAGATTTTCTTCCTTTCTTCTTCTTTTGGATCTAAAGTAAGCTGTGGTTCAGTACTTCTGTGACATCAGAGAACAGAGCTGCCTGTGCTACAGAATTGTCCTTGGCTCTGGTGCTCCAGCCGTATGACTGCTGGTCTGATGTTTACTTTCTTTTGTTAGGAGGAATGCTGATCTAGTCCTGTCCCCTAAATAGTGTAATGTATACAGTACTGGCTCCTTTCTCAAGGTTACCTCTATTTCAAGGCTGTTTATCTGCTGCCTGATACAGCCTCTTACCTTCTTCCTTTTGCTTAGTTGATATCTACCATTGCTAGCCCTGTATACACGTGATTAGAAATGTGAATTTTGGCATAGATACAGACTTTCAGGGCCCTGATTAGGCTAATCAGTCTTAATGGCCCTGACCAGCCTCACCCTGGTGGCCATCCCCCAACACCTCTGCTCATGGGACCAGTAGCCCCGTTTAAATTTAGAGCTGGGCCTTCAGTCCCTGCTTGAGCTACCTTGGACATGTGCCTCTCTCCAGCTCAGCCACAGCCATGCACGCACCTGGCCATGGACCCTGCTGATTTGCACCCTGATCCATGGACTGACTTCTTGGCTTGACCTTGGACCTGCCCCATCACCACAGACTTCTTCGGTGATCTTGACTCTTGTTTGACCCTGCGTGCCGCTCCTGGATCTGCCCTGCTCCGTCTTGTGGCAGTGGGACAAAGTCCTAGCCAGTGAAGGTGCCTGCCTTGCTGCCCTTGTTGGCATGCTTGACGCCTGGCTCCCCGTCCCTTTAGGGAGCAGCCAGCTGTTGTTGCTCCCTGACAGAGTTTTTGAAGGCTGACTGATACTGTTTTACTGCTTTAGTTAAGTAGTAAGCATGAAGAAAGTTGGCCAGCTTTTGCAGACCTTTTTTTTTCATCTTTAGTTGGCAGATGATGCTCATTTCTTGCAAATGTAGGTTTTACCATAGTGTTTTTCACACATTTCCTACCTGCATATTGGACTAGTATGCTATAGTTGATCCACTCTTGGGGAGGACTCACAATGATTTTCAAAGTTCTTTCTACATCTGTTTTCCCCAGTCTAAAAGAGTATCATTATGGCTTTGAGATTTCTACCGATGTAGAAGATAACAGGACAGGTAAAGTATATGCATGAAAACATGTTCTACAAGGGCTTCCTCCTCTGAAATAATTTCAAGAACATTTCCAAGCAAAATTGTAAATTATGATTACATTTGCAGTCCTAACTGATTAGTTTTCTCTTGGAGACAGCTTGTTCCCATTGTTTTATGACGGCATGTTTGATGTAGCTTGCCATTTGCCAGCTGGACACTTGGGAAAATGTGTGTTAGCGCTAAAATCTAGTTTTCATGTGTTGTAGTTTTGGACCTGAAAAAAAGACTCTTCCTTATAATTCTGGTCATGGCCTATTACATCACGCAGTTTGGAGCTTTTTTGCCTGGACCTCTGTTTATTTGTTTTTGTAATTAAAAAATAAGTATACTTACATGATCCAGAGGCCTCACCTTTTTCGTTATTGTATCTTTAAAATACTTTCTACATGTAGAGTTAGAAGTATCAGCCTTATCCCTCATGAAGAAGTGAAAGATTTGGAAATACCAATATTCAAATTTATATCTAGAATGTTTTCTCTAGGAGGAGGCTTACTTTTCACTGGAAATAGACATGCATTTTTTGTGTAATTTATAATAAATTTGATTTAGTTAAAGATTATTTAAAGTTTTTCGAGGGGATTTATTTTTTTAAAGGACAAACAGGCCTAGTCCCATTTCTTATTTTAGGTAAAGTATCCAAATATAGCAGTGGTACCAAGTAGTTTATTCCAGTTTTGTGATAGGTGCAAAGGAACCGGTTCAAATATTTTAAAGGGTAAGGCCTGCTTTTTCCTTCAGTTCCTATTTTTATATGGCTGCTCATTTGCTACACTTCAACATGAAACACAGATCAAAATGCCTTATGTGAAAGTAGTGTGATAAGAGGTAGTTTTCTAGAAATGTGTGTCTGTTTTTTATGCATACAAAGAAAGAGATTAAGATTTTGATCCGTCAAAGAACTCTTCCTTTTGGTTTCACCACTTTTTTGTGTATAGGAAGAGGTAGAAGATGGCATTAATTATGCTGGATCGTGTGTTATGAAAATAGGTAAGAAAATAATATTAAAATAAAGTGTGAGGAGGGCCAGAATATGGTGCTAAAAACCTTAATGCCTTATTAGGAAAACAGAAGACATTGATTAACAAATGCAGAGAAAAAAATTTTTGTCACAAAATGAAATGGTATTCATAAAAATTGGTTCAAAGCATGGTGGCCACTTGTTCTGTAGTCAAAATGTAGCGTTGAGCAGAGGAAGGAATGCCTCATAAATGTTGTCTTATTCTACTTGTACTATGCAACTACTGTCTGGGGAGGCAAAGAGGTGCTTTGAGAAGTTGGGATATAAACCAGAATTCTACCATCAAAATGCAGAAAATTGGAATATGGCCATGAAAAATATGCATTCTAGCCCAGCCCTGGACAGGTGACAACCAAGGGTCTTTTCCTCCCTCTAGCACGCTGTAATGCCAGAAAAGAGAAAGGGATAATAGATTTAGTACTGAAGGAAAGATTCAAGATGATAAATCAATTTGAGGTTAATACTCAGTTCTTTGAAGGTGGACCTTTTCAGTAAAGTCTTGCTTTGTAATCACAAGTCTGAGCTTTAAAAAGTTGACTAGGGAGAAGAGGAAGGAAATCCTCAGATTTCCTTTTTAGGGTTTGAGCGTAGTTTAAAAGCACCGTGCACTGCCAGTACCATGGTAGTAAGAGGAGAAAAAGAAAATGATAATGAAGACTAACATGTTATTACTGAAGTAACTGACAAACTTCCAGTGATGTATCATAAACTTGGCTGACCTAATTATATACAAATGCCTATTTGAAACTTGCATTGCAATGCCATTTCCACAGGATGCAATAATACTTTTTTAACAGTGTACTTTCCTCACAACAAAGAAACAAAAAGATGAGAAACAGAGGAAGAGACAGAACTTGGGGTGAATTTAGATGAGAAACAAGGGGAAAAATGGGGATCGTTCAGTTTAGAAAGGGAAATAAGCAGGAATAGAAGTTAAAAGGTAAGTTGGAAAGTGGTTAACTAATAAAAGCATTAGAAGGACACAAAGTGACTGTATGGACTAATTTATTAAAACCTCTTTAAAGGTCTTTTTTCTACAGCATCTCTTTGTCTTTTCCATAACTGTACAGTGGAATCAAAAACATGATTAGACATACAGATAGATAAGAATATCCCTAGCTTCATTATGTAAGATAACGGTGGAAGACATGCTGCCTCATGCAATGGTGTATTTTGGTAGCCAGTTGATATTTCAGTTTTGGACAGAATTCTTTTATGGACATAACTATCACCTTAAAGGTTTCTTTGGACAAGAAATTATGTGAATTCAGCTAATTTCTTAATAAAAAATTACAGCAAAAGGGTACGAATAAGGTGTTGGGAGTTACTTGAAGAAGCATTAGTATCTGAAATACTTAAATTGAGTTAAAACTTCAAGAAAAAATGCTGAGGTGCACTGAAATACACGTGAGGCTCTGGGACTTGTTTCCTTCAAGGTGCTTAATGTCTGGGGTTTGTTCTTGTAGGGCTCCATGTACTTAACCTTCAGGCTGTAATACATCGCTCACGTTTTTGACTTCTTTCCCAAGCTGTATGGGTTGTGTTTTGTTAAATGGCATGTATAACTGTCCAAATACTCCGTATTGGTCCTTCTTGTACCTGTTGTTACTTCATATGTTCTTGGTCAAGAAAAGATAGAGATGCTGATGAAATTCAGATTCAGTGTGAGTATGAGCATTCCTCTTTCAAAAGGACTGCAATAGCAAGGAGAAATGCTTTAACTGTAGAAGGGAGGGTATAGGACAGAATCTCTTGCTCTCTTTCTTCACCCTGTCTGGGCAGTGAAATGCAGAAACCACTGAAGTGGATGTAAAAGCCTCCATGGGGGTAAAGAAATCCCTTTGTCGTTCAGCTGCAGTATTTCCTGAATCCAAGAAGGCAGGGCAGGGAGTGGCATTTTTCTGCATGCATCCTCCTCAGTATATTGTTTTGACTTCAAGGAAAATACATTCTTTCTGCAGTCTAAATTCCCTGACTGCTTAGAGACACACATGAGGTGGCAAGAGAGTTCTTTATTTCAAGTGTTTAATTAAACACAAACTTTTTTTTTTAAATCAAGAAAAGTCATAGAAGAAATTTTTAGTGAAGTTTTATGGCCAGTGTCTCTCAGTAGTTCAGGCTAAAGGGCAGCAGTAATTTATTCTAACCTTAAAATATCTGAATAATAAATTCAGAAGGTAATGCTTCCTGGAAAAAATGAAATGAGATAATTACTGGAAATGCCTATCCGACAGCTTTAAATGTGGCAGCCATCTTTACACATGACTTTGTCAAGCATATAAGACTTTATCTGTTAAACTTTTGTTCCTTTTTTGTTTTAAGTAACCTGTAGATCACTAATTGGGGAAGATGACCAATTAAATAAAACCAAAATATAGTAGATTTTCCACTTGATTTTTCTTTTGTTATTCATCAGCATCTCATAATTTGCACTAAATTTCTAGTACATTCAGCCTTTTTTCTTCTCTGTTAAATTTTTATATGGAACATTGAAATAAAAAACCAACACCTTTTCTTAAATAGTAATAGAATATGCAGTGTCTACTTAATTTGCTTTTCCTGTTAATAATTCCAGGAAGATGGTGTCTGGCCAAAGCAAATTATCAGAATGATAGTTTAAATACTTGTTTTAAGAAACAGATAAAAGGCTTATGGGTTGTGCTGTAGTGGCAGACTTGTTTCAGCCTTCATCTTCCTTTAAATAGTTCATCCGTTTATGCTTCAGCTGAGTACCAGCGGACATTCTGGTCAACCCTCTGTTCCTCCCAAATTCAGTAGCATTGACTTTGCACCCGTAGTGACAAAATGTGAATTAGACTAATGATTTTTCACTTGTACATATTAATACTTGTAAATACACAGAAATCATCATTGTCTTGTTCTAAAGTAATTCAGCCAGAAATATGTAGTTATACTTCATGTTATCTTGCTTTAAGAGTTTGAGAGTTAAGCTCTACAAATGTTAAAGCTGTAGCAAGTAAAAAGGAAGTCTTTAAAATGTTGTTTTGACTCATGTTTTCTCTTACTATTACTTTTATATTAGGAATTTGGTCAGCTTTCTAAGCAAATATACCTTTAGTAGAACGAAGTAACTGTGAGTGATTTTACCTAAGCATAGTGTTCGTGATTTCACGTGGAATTACAGGAAGGCTGATAGACCTGGAAGAGAAATTGCTTGCTTTTGATAAGTTTAACAACTTGTCTATGTTTGAGATTTAGGTGCAATTGCCTCAGGAGGTAGCTAGTAAGCAAACTTCATAAACTTGATAGATATTTACAAACTCCTTGAGACTGACAGTTAATTTGTTCACAGATGAAAGTCAGTACTTTTTTAATGAGAGCTATACTATCCAAAGATCCATTGTGTATTTTGTATATTTTAATTTCTGAGAGTAAGAGATAGGAACTTTCCTCAAAAGAGCCTGATGTCTTTTTCTGATTTTAAAAAAATATAATTTTGGATTTTCTATTAAAATTATTTTCGTAAAATAGTAACGGTATTATTTTGCTATGCTTTTATGTTTCTAAATAAAAGCAAGGATGCTTTTGTGTTGAAATTAGAGATATTTTATTTCTTCCATTTTACTATTGCAAGGTATTTTGGTTTCTCTCTCTGCTACTGCAGAACTTCATATCTCAAGTAGCTCTTCAGTCATAAACTGATTTTTTTCTATTGCACGAATAGTTTTGTACTAGCGTAGTGATTGTTGAGGTTTGCAGAGGAATTCTGATCTTGGTTGCAGCAGTGCAAGTTTGGCATAGTGTTAACTGTCAAGTTACTTTGTGCTGCAAAGAAAGGCTGTGGTTGTGCACATGCACAATTCCATCCAGTTCAGTTGGATAAAGCTTGAAAACGTAGTAGCAGGTATGGACAGATATCTTGTCTTATTACGGAGAACAGAATACCAGCTTCTGGACTTCAGGGAATTCTGCCTGTATATTTTTGTAGAGGAAAGATTAAATGCATATGGAAAGAATTAGTTATATGACTTATTAAAAGGGAATGTAGTACAGTTTTCTGTACTCAGAAACTCATCCTAATAATATTCCGTTAGACTTTGATAAGGTTTTTTATTATTTACAGAGGGTATACTGCTTTCTGGAATGATCAGCAGAGAGAAGACTAAAATCACAGTTAGTCCCAATTTTTTTAGTTTTACTTTTCTACCTGCCATTAAAAAAGAGAGGATTCGCAATTTTGTGCCTATGCTATATATTTATTCATAAAAATTAGTTCACTTTGTGAAGAACTGCACAAAAAGGCAAAGCTTCGTTTTATGGAAACAGTAGTCAATCTGCATGAGGCAACTTTCATTGCTGGAGTTTTTGTTACAAACTGCAACACCTGAAATAGTGTATTCTTTTAAAACTTTTCCAAGCACTGAAACTGTACTTTTAAGTGTCATAGTTGGAGCTATCATGTTGGAAGTGTTTTGAACTCCGGTTTAGTTGGCAGTTTGCTCACTATCCTTTTTTCTTTTGTGGTACATCTAGATATTTAAAAAATAACATGGAAGGACAGGTTGGCTTCCTGACAGGCTTTTGATGGAAAATTTCCTGAAGTTTATTTGGCTTTACATTTTTAGTCCAGAGACATTGCCATAGGCAACCTGTGTACAAAGTACCTGTAACAGCAGCTCTACATTTAGATGTCAGGACAATGGTATAACCTGCAAACCTTCAGTTTGCCTTAAAAAGGGTGGAAACACTTCTTTCATTTAGGTCTTGAAGGGAGATGTTGTATATGTGAGATCAACATAGTAGTATAGAGTTCTGGATGATTTTTGTCAGAAAGTACCATTAAGGTTATAGTGTCAAGTTTTCAAAAACTGCAGGTTTGGCTGTCAGTCACCATTCTTAAAACTCTGTGGCCGGCTCCCTAAGATCATTCAGATCATTCGGAAGAGCCACTCATGAGCTCCGTACTGAAACTCTCACTCTGCCTTTTTAAATCTTAAGCTTGTGCTGTTCCCTCGAGGGGAGTCAGCTGAAGGGGACTCTTCTGCCATTGAGAGCTCTAGTCCTGCTTGGCCTGCATTGCATTGCTTCCTACCTGGCATGCCCTCACTGAACACAATGCTAGCAGATAGTGGCAGTAATGCTGCCAGAACCATGGCACTGCAAGGCTGTGTAATGACTGGGAGGGGGGAAGGTTGACCTGTGAAAGGTGGTCTGCTGATTTGAGAGGCTAAGAAGGACAGGTTTTTCTGTAGAAGTGGAGGAGACACAGCATTGTGAATCCAGCTAGGCAGGAGAAAAGATAGTACTCTTTATGCACAATAGCAGGAGCCTGTACAAGGAAAGGCCTGTGAGGGAAGAGGTGCAGTGACAATGATGTCTAGTTAATACAGGTCAGATTTAACTATGCTGGAGAACCAGATATGCAAATTCAAATACAGCACAATTTGGACTTTCAGCAGCAGTGAGAATGCTCATTTTCTATACAGGTGTAGGAGTTTGACTGTATTTAATTACAATTCTGAAAGCTCTCTAATACATAAAAGTATTCTGTTGTTATGATTTGTTTGAATTTGTGTCTTTCACCTCTCATAGCAGAGGAAAAGAATGGTTGGTAAAGCTAGTTTAAAAACAGAGTGACGAGTCTGACATATTCAGCTGTGTATACAAAGCTTACCAAATTGCAAAAAGAAATCCAATACATGGCAATGGTGTGCTTCTCAATTTCACCAAAATTTTTACTTCCTGCCTCCTAAAATCCTGAGATATTTTAAAGTACCTGTATTCTGAGTTCATGTGGTTTACTGTCTGACATATGAGACCAGGTTATTCTTGGGTCAAATTTTTGAGATTTCCCCTGCAACCATAAGGATAAGAAATATGTATTTACATGAAAGATGAGAATATAGTGTGATTTCTTGACTTCAGGAGTTGGAACTTTAAGGAAGACATAACGTCTCACATTCCCATGATAAAATACTTAAATAGGCAACAGTAAAGTCAGAAGAAGTTAAAAAGTAAAATGAGAAAGGGAAGGAAAAGGAATACAGGACTGGAGTGTCCTGTATGTGTTATAGACCAGTTGTTCTCTCCTGTTGTTGAATGTGATAGATCATTGGGGTTCAAAACTTGTTTTATATTCTGTATTTTTATGTTACTTAGTTTACTATAAGAAAATGTCTATTGCGTAGAGATTACAGACATACTCAACTAAAGGGAAGCCCTCCAACTTCTATAGTCTGTTTCCCATTTTACTAACTCTTGGGACAAATATTCAGTGGTCTGCTTGCAAGGTGTAATAATTCAGCTTTGTATCAGGCTTTCAATACTGCTTTATTCTTTACTTGAAAATAGGTCTTACTCATCTTCTAAAAAAAAGATTTTTAGTTTCAAAGGCTTGCACTTCTTGCTTAGTCAAAGCAGGTTATTTGATGGGTTGGACTGTTACAAATCAAAATTTCTTTTATTCAGCTATAATTTGAAAAAGAAAGAGAGATTACATCCATATCCTGCTCCAGGATTATCCTAAAGGATGAGTGTCCATTTCAGGAAGCAGTTGTGACATTCTTGAGGGCGAATGGACACTTGGGTTCCCTGTAGGCCAGGAGTAGGAGGTAGTAGATTCTGACCGAGTCCTTGGCAGGATCAGGCCATTCAGGTTGCAGGATTGTGCTGATGGAGGGCTGACTGTAAAACCATAGGCTGCTTCCTGGTTAGATTTTGATTTATGATTTATTTATTATAAACTTCTTCATTAAAAGGAGGTGCTGTGCCTTTAAGTAGCACATGCCGTCTAACCATCAACAGGCATCTTTTGCAAGCTGCTTTAGCCTGTTTCTCCAATCATGCCTGCCTAAGTCAATAACGC